>VZRV01010047.1:2045669-2210871 GCA_013398115.1 Falcunculus frontatus
CAAGAGCGAGGGGGGGGGGGAGGTGTTTATGTGTGTGTGTGTTCAGGGACACGTGGGACTGGCTCCTGTGACATGTGCACAGCATGGTTTGCCTCTGAGGTGATTTGGAGGCTGTAAGAATGCATTGCAAACACAAACAGCACAAATAATGTTACATATTTCAAAGTGGTAAAATATGTGAATTACATAGAATGACACATCACCTGTTTATCCTTTTTTCTTTCAAAAAACCCACACAAATCAAGATCAGCTTGCGTTGGTTTTTTGTCTGTTTTTGTTTGGTTTTTTGTTTTTTCATGGGAAAGCTTGAACAGGAAGGACAGTACCAAATCTTGTAACATGTTTCCCCAGGATAGATTTTCTTACCTCTTTTAGAGCTGCTGCTAATTCTGTGCAGTGCTGTTCTGCATTCCCACAAGTCAGGGGTGTTTAAATCAATCCCTTCTTCATTTTGTTTGTCAATTAAAAATCTCCTCTTTCCTTTTAGAATTCAAGGTTTAATCCCTTTCTTTCACCTGACACTTGTTTTCCTGGGTAGCAGCCAGCTTCCTTCACCACGGCATGTCCAACACCCTCATCTTGGTGAGCCCTATCCCCAGTGCGGCCCCTTGACTGTGCAGAAACTTCTCTGGTCTGACTTCATGGATCAGCTTGCAGGGCAGAGAACTCAGCACACAGCCAAAAAGTCATTTCAGGCTGAAAAGTGCAGGAGTAATGCAGTAATGTAAAGTAATGCCCAAACAAACCCACAAAACCTAGAAGAGAAGAAAGTCCTGTAATTGCCCTAAACTTTGCTAATTGTGAGACCTCTAGCTCTGATAAAGGAAATTGATTTAATCAGTTGTCAGTCATCCTCTTGTTTTTTTAAATGATCAGAAGTTCACATCTCCTCCTGGCAGGGCAAAGTCCTGCTTTGCTCTGCTCCTCTCTTGTCATGCTGAAAGCCTTGGCTATAGCCAACCCTTGCATTTTAGGCAGGGAATTTTCTCTCTCTCTGGTGGTTTCTCTTGCTGGGATCATACTGAGATGAGTCCCTGTCCTGACAACATCACTTGGAAGTTTCTTGTCAAGCTTGTTCCTCCAGCCCTTCACTTATTAACTAATTAATATATCTGACTTCTAGGGCAGAATTTGTCTGTGCTGGGTCTGAGCTGGTTTCTGCTAAATACAGCTGGGCACCCTGAGAGAGCATTATTAACAAGGATGGGTAGTACAAAAATGCAGGACAATGCTGACTGTTTCTAAGAACAAAAGGGGCATGCTTATTTCAAATTTACATGAAACTGAATTCAAACAAGCCATATTGCTAGTGAAGTTGTTTTGTTTGACAATACATCAGGGAATGTTCCTTGCCACCTCTCCTTCACTCCAGTGCAAAGCTAACTCTTAAAAAAGCTGTTGAAAGATGGAATTTTATCAGAAGGGAACTTGAAATTTTGCTGGCTGCATGTCCATCAGTTCTTGCTTGTTAGGGTTTCAGTTTCAGATAGGTGTGTATTGACAAGCTTTGGTACTACTCTCAGAAAAATGAGAGAGCTCTTAAAAATAATTTTGAAAATTGAAAAGGAAAACCAGAACAGGCATGTTCTCCTCCCTCTTCATTCTAAGTAAATGACTCTGACAGTGCTTTTCCAGCTGACTGGATGTGTACAGAGGAAAAAGCTGTACCAGACTTTCAAACTGTCAGCACTGAACTTTGTTCTCAGCAGAAATGCATTATTTTAAAATTCATTGAAGGAACATTGTGGGGGGGAAAAAAATGTTTTGGGGTCAGATGAGAGGTTTTGCTTAAATGCTGAGGGACTTTTTTTCCTCCTTCTGTTTGCTCTATTCAGACTTGCCCATCTAAGATTTAGACACCTGCAGAAGGGCACATGAACCCACTCCAGAAGTCTGGTGGAAGAGCGGGTACTGTGGCATACAAGTGCTGCATTTAATCAGTGTTCCCAGGAAGTGACTGTTCTGAAGGGGCAATGCAGGGGACGGCATTGCAGTTCCTGTCAGAACTGTCTTGCTCCACAGTCACTACCTGAGCATTGCTCTTGACTTGAGGCCATGTCAGCAGTGCTGGAGTCCAACTGGGATGCAGACAGTCAGAAGTCAGGGAACAGAAATGTCAGTCATTACCAGTGCTGGATGACTCTGTATTGAATTATTATTTATTAGGGTTTTTTTAGATACGATTGACACAGATAGAGATTGAGTTAGATGCGCTAAAAAATAATAAACCAGAAATTAAAAGCCACTTCCAAACTCTTTTGTTTTCATCTACACTTTGGGATATGTGGCACAATTCCACCTCTCTATAAAGTTCGTGTGGGACTTCCCTTTTTGCTGTGAATCTTAAAGGTCTTTGTTCTGTTATAAAATCTTGAAGCTGTGTGAAGCAAGTGCAGCGTGTGAGCGCAGGCAGCTTGCTGTGACTCCGCCTCTGGAAGTGCCACCTCTGACAGGCACAAAGCCTGGTGTCCATTTGAAGACTGTCTGCAGGGGAAAGTAGATATTTTTAGAGGCACCCTCCAGTAGTGAACCATTCATTGCCAGTTTGTCTCTATGTTTAAACAATAATCAAGCTCTGCTGGTCTCGGTTGGTGATTCACAGTAATTTTGTGCTATACAGGCTCTAGATTAGATGAAGGCAGCTGCATACATTTGATCAGACTCTCACATCAGCTGAATTCCGACAGGCTGGCACTGTCCTGCTTTAGCACCGTCCTTCATGCATACAAATGTTCTGGCATGAAGATTTCCTGAATGACATGGCTGAGGCTGACCAGCATGGGAACCCTGCTACTGCAGAGAATGAATAAGTGCCTTGCGTATGAGGTTCAGGCTATTTTGTTTCCCATTTAAGTTGCTGCACTGGAAATGTGATACATCCAGTTAATCTTCAACCGGCAATCTCAGACGTTATAGATCCACTTATACCTTGTGATGAATTACTTCAGTATTTGGGAAATATTAAATAACTTTTTTTTTTTTTTGACATGGAAGTGTGACCTGCAGGCTGCAGCTGGTCCCAGTGTTTGGTGCTGTTTGTGTCTTGCTGTCTGGCTCTTCCTCCCTCTGTTCTCTCACTGTTGAGGCTCAGCTGGTTTATGTCCATCACAATCAATGGAAGGACATTTCCAAGCTGGTAATTGCTGAGAGGATTCGGTGCTGATGGTTTCTGGAGCTGCCAATCTGGGGAGCAGCCTTTGGCTCCTGCTGCATACAGAATGTCTGCAGTTTGACCATTTATCTCACTTTACATACTTGAACTGAAAGAAAGGTTTGTGCAAGCACTTGCTGCTCATTCCCTGGGATGTCTTTCTCCCCCTCGTCCCCTCCCTCCTGCTCTTGTGTGTTATCAGCTATTGCAACAGCACCAAAATATGTCAAATAAGGTGAATGCTGTTGTCGAGCTCAGAGGTAATGCTTCACAGTGACTCTATTCAGAGTGGGGTGGGGACTTTGAAATAATCACAGGTTCACGATCCTGGGAAAAGAAACACAATTATACTGTCCTGGACTGTCAAACTGTGATCTGTAAATACAGTTGCAGAAAATCTATTTAGGCATTTTCAAATGTATTTCTAAGCTCAAAAGCTCATGTGAACACTCTGTGTTAGGAGGACACAGAAGGTTGGAGAAGAAAAAAATCAGTCTGCTGCTTTAGGTGGTTGAATCGCTTCATTTAAGGCATCAGATGATAAAAATATTGAGTGGGATTCAGTCCACAAAACCCTGCCTATGGTGCGACTTAGGTTCTTAAAAGTCACTCAATTTCCAGTTTGCTTAATCCTGTAGGCATCTAAAACTCACTAAGCCATTAAACCTTACTACCTGTTTGAAATCTTCAGTTCCTATTTTGATTCACCTTCAAACACTCAGATTGCCATTGTTAGGAAATGAGTGTCTGTCTGTCATCTAAAGCAGTTTGGCATTCAAGATGAGGAGGACAGGCACTCAAGCACTGCCCAAAGCCGCTTGGAGAAGAAAATGAAAAATGAGATTTTGTCAAACCACTGATTACTTTCTTTTGACACAATGACAATGCCCATGTGCTGCTGATTAGCGCAGTGTCTCGCACGCTGACAGAAGGAGGGAGATGCTGGGTGGGTAGCACACTGACAGAAAATTGACAACAGAATGGAAATGCTATTTAGCATCTTTCATCCAAAGAGCCTGTGGAGCCCTTAAAGCTTTTAGTGGAACCCAGTTGGACCTAGCTAACTCCTTCCTATTAGATTATCAGTGGATAAACAACCAAAACTGACTTGGGGATAAGGATAGTAGGTGTCTATCCTTTCTCCTATAGTTTCTCAATTTTTTACTAAGTTACACAGAATTTTTACTGAAGAAAGCTACTAAAATGAAAATGTTATTCCTTTCCTTTCCTTTTCCTTCCCTTCCTTTTCCTTTTTTCCTTTTCCCTTTCCTTTTCCTTTTTTCCTTTTCCTTTTCCTTTTCCTCCCCTCCCTTCAGCGTGTGTGTAGCTGTGCAGGGAAGAATGCTGTCTTCCTGCTTTGACATCTTCTTTGTTTAACTCACCTGTTGGTCAAGACTGCTCACATCTGTTTGCTTCTCAGGCTCCATGGATACTCAGTATAAACCCAGAGTGAGGTGACAAAGACCTCATAAAAAGGTGTGTTTTCTTCCAGACAGAAATTGAGAAATACCTCATAGGTAACCACGAGATAGGTAGAAGTAAGCATCCTTCTGATTCTGTGGGATAAAGTTCACAATAATCCCTCTTGTTTCTTATCTTACGCCTTCAATGAGATGTGACCAGATAGCAAGAAGTGAAGCAAGCTGCCCCTCTCCCCCCACCCTTCTATTTTTCTCTTCACCGTTTTCATCATAGGTGTATCACATCAGAGCTGTACTAGGTGCAGGACTGAGAACACCACTCTCTTCTTTACAAAAGACTGGGTTTAAATAACTATAATACTGATCTGTGGAGAAGGCTTAGTCTATGTCAGACTCCTCTGTCTGCCTATGTTCTGGTCCACATACAAATGGTGTGCCATGGTATTTGGAGGAGGAAGGAAAAAAGAAGGTGTAGGTCTGTTCCCCTCTCTTACACTCTGAGACTGGGTGCACACAGCTCAGCTTTGCAAGGATGGCCCCCAGAAGGAAGGAGATCGGCTCAGTGCCATGTCTGGTCCGGCTGTGGAAATCCATTCCTGATTCAGTTCCTTGCACTTGGGCAAAAAGAAAAAAAATTTTGGTTTAGAATGACTTTCTGGCTCAAAACTGCTCAGTCATTGAAATGTGACAAACCAATATGGAAAGTTATTGATGATCAATTTGACAAATGACATAAATGATTTATGGCACAATCAATTTCTATTTATTATTCAATTATATGTCTTAAAAAATCTCACCTAAAGCATATTCTTAAAAGGAAAGATCTTCATAATAATGGGAAAAAATGTGTGCAAAGCCTTTTTGTGCTGTCATTTTAGCAGTGTCTAGCAGCTTTTTATGGCCGCAGGTGACTACAAATAGAACATGACAGCAAATCAGCCACAGCAAAGGATCAGTGACAGCTAAACTGGTAGGCAGTAAGCACAAAAATAACTCATACTTCCCTTTTAAAAAATTAATGGAAATATTGTTCTTTATTCCTATTTTCAATTGGACATGGAAGATGGGAATTCAAGGACTTTCAATATGATGTAGGACAGCCTTGTTAGACAATTTTATTGAATTTTTATGGAAAATTTTGGTCTTTATTAGGTTTTATAGCAGTAGATATTTGAGTAGAGAAAACTTCATAGAGAGAACACTTACAGCATTTCCTACCATCTAAGATTTGCCTGACAGAGTAGAAATTTTTTGCCTTTATTTGCAAAATATAAAAAACGTAAATATAAATTTTGACAAAAAACTATTTTAGGATTTATTCACAAGAGAGGTGAATAAATAGATTTTTTAAAAAGAGACGTATCAATCAAGGTTGAAATACTCCTAAATTGTATCACTTCTTCCACAGAATTTATTGTAGCCAATAGGAAAATCATTGTGCATATGTTCTTATCCTAAACCAAACAAATCATTCACAAGTAAGAGTGTGATATATTTGTCTGTAGGTACAAAGAATAAACTCCTTAAATTCAAACAAAACATTCATAAAACTGCAATAATGACAAAGGAACTGGAGAAACTGATCTTCCCATTTTCACCAAACAACAGCAGGTGGATTAACCCATCTGACCTCCCTGTGGAGACAAACAAGATATATAACATCTCCCTCTCATAAAACTTTGCATTTTGTTTTCATTTCCTGGGTAAACACTGGAACTCTGTATCAAAGAGCAGGTGTCCATTGCCTTGCAGCCTTAAGGCCTAAATCCAAATATTTGAGTGTTGCATGAACACGGGGGTGTGAATATGACTGGAACTTCTTTGACCTCGGTGAATGAGCACATAAGCTTAACTAGAGAACAGTCATCGCACAGGACTGAAGCACATGAAGATCTCAAAATGATAAATGACACCTTCAGAACAGACTCGAATCCCTAATTCTGTAACAGATGAAGAAAACCAAAGGCAAATAGTAACAGATGAATGCAGAATGCATTCAAACAGATTTGCCAAATTCAGTCGACAATAAAAATATTCCTTGGCAGTGACTTCATGTATTAAGAATATAGTTCATGCATTGCAAACCTTGGACATCAACAAATATGTATATATATGTGTATATATACACACATGCACACAAAGAATAGTACTAAAGTTCTTTACCCAGTGTTCTCTCTCCTGTGAACATATAAATACACATGCTACATTGACCTCTCTCTCTCAGAAATTTATAACCACTATTTCTGATGCTGTTGTATCTGGGGTGAGGATGAGGAAGGGTAAGGTCCTTCAGGGTTCCATTAGCTCCTCTGCCATCCTTGTCTTATGTCACCCTGTCCTTGGGGTCTATGGGACCCTACAGCTTCCTTCTCCACAAGAAATACTATGGCATAGATCAGCTACCTGCTACTGATTTCCCCACCACATCCCAAACCATGATTTTGGAGCAAACTCTGTTTTTTGATATAGCGAAAGCTGATGTGCCCCGTCACTTGACACAGATCATGGGCTATCCACTCCTCCAGTTCCCATCACCCCATTATTTTGTTCAGAAGTTAAATGTGCAGTAAATTTGGAGTTTCTTGGAGAGTTATAAATATTTGCCTGACAGTGACATCTCAGAGAAAGTTGGGTAATCACTTGCTGGGAATAAAATTGAATTATGTTCTCTTCAGCTTTCCATATTTCTTGAGTTAGGAAATACACTTTCTCCTCTAAACCAAACAGTACTAAATTATAAGATTCTTGGTCAAGTTCCATAAGTTTCTGCAAATAGATTTTATGTTTGGTATGACCTATTCACGGTTGCAGCCAGTCCCAAGTACAAAATGGCTGCTTCCCTCAAACTTCTGTTGTACAAGAAACTGGGCTGTTGAGGAAGGTCATTTCTGAGCCTGTAATAAGAATATTTTGTCTTATATATATAAGTTTCAGAATTAACTCACATTAATGGTTTCATAAACTTTATTGTCCACTGTCAAAACAATGTTTCTTGCAAAAAATTTGGTCTTAATATACAGCATGCACTAAGTACTTCACTGGGCTTTATCATAACACTTTACATTCCTCCTATACTGCATGGATAGTTTTCTTCTTTAATGCATGCCAGAAAATTCTGAAAAAGTAATTTCTAGCCCATCAAAACAGTTCTTTGAACTCCTACCCTACCTTTAGGTGCTTAGACTTGCATCTCTGAAGTGTGAGCAGAGAAGGGAAAATGTTACCTGGAAGGTACATTTGATTTGTGAAATTCTTCAAAATTCAACCAGTGAGAAGAGACAGATTCTCTGATAACTGCATTCACTGGGTACTCTTGCACTTCACTGGGTTTGGATCTATGGTCTAAAATTTAATTAAATCAAGAAAGACAAGCCCACATTTAAAATATTTATATTGTTTAATACAAATAACCAGCATTGAGCATCCAGAATTTCCCTTCCAACATATTTACTGTTGACATAAAATGTATTCTCATCTCAAACTGTGAAAGTTCTGACTGTTCCCTTTGCCTTTTTTCACTTTAATTAGTAGGTGCAAGGCACACTAAATATTTCATTTGTTATGCCCTTAATTACAGCATCTCACCTGCTTGACTAAAATAAATCATTAGCACAGGGGTTTATAAATAACTTGGAAAACATCCTCTCTGAGAGTATTTCTGATATGGTCTAGTCCGACTGAATTCAAAACATTCCTTTAGCTCTAAAAATATACATACTCATGGTTTCTTCTGTTACAGATTGGTTATTATGCTTGATACTAAAGTCTACACGCTACTCACTAGCAGCTCCAACATGGAATTTTCTAAGACGTATTTATTTTCAGCTCAGTTTTAGACACAATAGCATTGGTTAATAACTGCCTAGTTGTGCTTGCTCTCTAAAATATCTAGAGCATTTGCTGTCCTTTGCTATGATAACTGAAAAAATAAATAGTGATAACCTTCATTAAATCTGATGCTGACGGCGTTAGGCTGTGCAGTAAAATCTTCATGAATACTATTCTCTGCATTTTGGAGGTTTAAATCCCTTTTTTGTTTTTTACTTTTCTACTAAGGCCTGTTTCATCCAAGTGAATTGCAGAAAACCTATTTCCAGAGAACTTTCTTCAGAATTATAAAAGCTGAAGTTTCCATTATTTCATTCTGGAAAGAAAAATCAAACTAAAATTCGTGTGAAAGTTTGTCTTGACTTCCTGCCCCCCTTCCCACCCCCAGCCTCTTTGAAAAATCAGAATAATTTTCTTCTTGCAGACAGCATGGGCTAATAAAGTCTATCTCCATTCTTATAAGTGTTTTCAACTTGTTCAATGTAATAGCTTTACAGTGTGAGTCCTTGACTAGCAAAATAACATATTATCTCATATTTTCATCAAGATAGTTCTGTTTTTCTTCTAAGAGCACTGAAAACTTTGTGATCTGGGAAAAAAAAAAAAAAAGAAAAAAGGGAAAAAGATAAGTGCTCATGGATCTTTGGTCACAGGAAGAAGCTTGGGAACTTCCAATCCAGTTCCTATTAAAAAAAATTCAGTGAGTATGAAAGCTTTAACTGGGCAGTTAGTTGGAGGACAGCCCATGTTTAAATGGTTCAGTGTACAGACAGATCAATAAAATTGTGAGTCACTAGATGGAAAATAATGAACAATTTAAGCTCTTTGGAAGCGAATTGGTCACTTCTGTGTGACAAGGGTTTGCAAGCTGTTCCACTGACGGTGGAAATGATGAATCTACTGTGTTATAAATGTGTTTCCTACATTCCTACTCCCTCATAGCTGTTATTACTAATGAAATACAAAAATAACAATAACTAGCAATTATCACTGATGATTCAACAAACTTGTAAATGACCCGGGTTCCCTTTCCCCATCCCCTCTGGAAGAAGAGGTAGCCTGTGGTATGTCTGATTTTGGATTTTACAGACATTTGCTGGCTGGATGGGAAGTACAAACCAAATAGCCATGTAATAGAAGATTTGTATCATCCTTTATTGGGAAATGCAGATGGAAGCTGTGTGGATAAATGGAGTAAAAGAAAGGACTTAATTTCTCATGGACTCTTCTGAATGTGCAGGGGTGAGCCAATATTTGTGCAGCACACGTCCTTTGCCTTGCAAGGCTTTATCCTCATATTACCCTCATGGTAGGAAGAAAAGTAGCAGCCATAATTGCAAAGAGGGTGACCTCTCACACAGCCAGGTCCTGCAAGGGAAACCTACCCAAGTAGTGATAAAGTTACTGTGAGCTCCAGCAGGTCCCATGGCATGAGCAGGGAACTTTATGGCAAACATCCATCTGCCATTTAGATGTGTCTTGATGTGCTGTGTGCTAGGCAGTCGCAATTACATTAGTTCAAGTTATGTCGTGTCTGGACTTGGAGCTGTTGCCTTTAGTTACCTTACTGGGCAATTAGCTCACTGACATTCATGTCCTTCCTTTCTGGACTATGGAGAAAGGCTGTTTGTAAAATGCCTTCATCTGCACTGCCATGACAAAGAAGGCTATCTCAAGCACTAAGGCCCCTGTTAAACTCCTGATTGTCCACACAGCTTAACTGCTTGCTCTCTCCATTTCAAAGTGTCTCAGGAACACACAGTGGTTTAGGGTGGAAGGGAGCTCTTGAGATTATTGTTGATGGAAAACTAAACAGAAGTCAGCAGTGCCCTGGCAGCCAGGAGGGCCAACCGTGTCCTGGAGTGTATCAGGCACAGCATCGCCAGCCGGGCAAGGGAGGGGATTGTCCTGCTCTGCTCTGCACTGGGGCGGCCTCACCTTGAATATTGTGTGTGCTTTTGGGTGCAGCAATATAAAAAAGACATTAAATTATTAGAGAGTGTCCAAAGGAGGGCCATGAGGATGGTGAAGGGCCTTGAGGGGAAGCCTTGTGAGGAGTGGCTGAGGTCACTTGGTCTGTTCAGCCTGGAGAAGAGACAGAGGGGAGACCTCATTGCAGTTACAACTTCCTTGGGAAGGGAAGAGGACGGGCAGACACTGATCTCTTCTCTGTGGTGACCAGTGACAGAGCTCTAACAAAAGGCCTGAAGTTGTGTCAGGGGAGGTCTGGATTGGATGTTAGAAGAAGGTTCTTTCCCTGGAGGGTGTTTGGGCTCTGGAAGAGGCTCCCCAGGGAAGTGGTCACAGCACCAAGCTTTTCTGAGTTTAAGAAGCATTTGGACAATGCTCTCAGGCACATGGTATGGCTCTTGAGGATGGTGCTGTGCAGGACCAGGAGTTGAACTCAATGATCATGATGGATTCCTTCTAAATTGGCATATTCTATGATTCTATGATCTAGTCAACCCTCTCTGCTCCAATATGGTCACCTAGAGCAAGTTGGCCTGGAAAAAGCCCAGTCAGGTTTTGAATATCTTCAAGGAAACTCCACAACGTCTCTGGACCACCTGTTCCAGTGTTTGATCAACTTCAGAGTAAAAAAGATTTTTTCCTTGCTTTCAAATGGAATTTCAGGTGTGTTAGTCTGTGGCCATTGCCACATGTCCTATCACTGGGCATCACTGAGAAGAGTCTGGCTGCCTTTTCTTCCTCAATATGTCAATATATACTTTTATCGCGTTTGATAAGATCCACCTTCCCCTGCCTCTAAGCTTTTTCTTCTCCAGGCTAGAGGTCCGGCTCTCTCAGACTTCTCTTTCTTTCAGTGTCTGATTGCTAGGTGCATGCTCTGACTGCAAAATCCTTCTAGTGCAGTTTTGTTCTGTAAGCTTTATTGTGTCATTGACATTATTAAAGGTATTCAATTTCCAAGCCATACATGCATAATGGAAGAAAATTCCAGTATTCTCAGGACTTCCATGGCAGTTTCAGCCACCTGCAACTTTATCGGGTACCATCATGTACATTTTTATAACAAAGCAGCATAAACAAAATTGTCTTTTTGAATGCTTAGTTTTTGGTAGGACATGCACAAACCACCGATTTGCACTTTTTCCTCTCTTGCTGCCTGCGAACTGTAGTAACACAACCTGTGGAGTCACCTGCGGACAAGTAAGGATTGAGGCTCCTACAGTAAATTTTGTTCCTATTCGATAATCTTTTTGTTGTATCTCAATCCCAGCTCTGAAATTGAATGGTCACACTCTTATATCTGTTCCTGCTCTGTTCGGTCAAGCAGGCCATGATGATCCTGACCTTACTGCTGTCCATTTTCTCACCCCAAAATATTGTCCTTATTTGATGGAATTTCTATTTTTTCATTATGAAATGTTAATTTTATTTAGCAGAATATTGCTGTCTCCTTCCAAAACTCTTCAGATTCAGCGGTTATGGTCCTCAGTTATCTTTCCTCAGGGAAAAAAAGGCTGTTTACTTAGACCTTGGTAGTTGTCTTACCACCATAATGTTTACTTTATTTTCATGAAAAAGCTTGTTGCCAAATACAAGACAGATGGTGGCTTATTTTTCCAAAAGATAACATGTAATATAGAAAAACATGCTGTGATGAGGATAGAAAAATATTTTACATCAATGATTTGTCTCAAAAAATTTACTTTGTGGAAACCATATTATTTTTTACCACATTTATGGTTGTTCTGTGTCTATACAAGTGAATACATCCATCTTTCCTCTCTACAATGGCCCTTTTTTTTGGTCTTCTGTACTTATGGTCTGATTTGAAAAGAAATTAATCATCCTCTGATTTTCCACAAAGGGAACTTTGCAATGACTAATCTAAAAATTCAGGTTTGATCATATGCTGTTGAGATTTTACTTTAACGCTGAACAGGGGGGAGCTTTCTCTCATGGTGTAATGAATGATATTGATCTCCAAGTATATTGCTCACATCCACTGTATAAATTTCCCTTAAGGGTGTAAACCCAGCTTTGAAAGATGCTTGACTTTTACTTTTCATTTCTTTAGCTTGCATATTTCTTACAGTGTTAGTGCTGATGTCTCTGACCTTGTATTAGCCGGTTCATCTGTTCAGTTTAAAATTAATGATATTCCCCTGGCTTTCAAGATCTACGGGTGTTCTGCTGTGACACAAGCAAATACTCCGCTTAAGAGAGGTCATTTAAGGTAGTCCTTTTGTTGCCATCTTTCTTGTCTAAACAATGAAAGAAATGCTGGCATTTGGACAGTTTTGCAAAGTAATGCTCCGCATTGCAATCCTAGCTTTTCTTTAAAGTGCCAGGGATTTTCTGGGCTTGCTGGTCAGCATGTGTTTAGCATGTAGTGTTTTAGGGATATATGCAAACACAAGATGCACAAGAGCAACTTGGTGACATATGGAAAGTGGACATGGTCTTCTCCAGAGAGGCTAAAGCGGAACAGCACTGCTGGGTAGACACTGCTAGCAGCATTTGTACCCTGTGGCACCAGGCATAGGCACCAACCTCTGACAATAATGCATTTCACAGTGTTGCTTATTTATCTACCAGATGTGCTGGTAAAAGGCTGGCAGCCTTTAGGCTCAGCTCCTCAGCAATCCACTCGGTAGCTTATCAGCAAGGCAAGCAAAAGGATAGGAACAGTCAGCTTTCATGTGGAAGCTTTCACAATCAGCAGATTCTGAAACCCATGTGTGCTTCTTCACAACGTTGTCAGTGTCATATAATTTCTGAGAAATGTTTCCCTTTTGATTAATCACCTGTCTCCATCAAAGAAAGTTCCATTAAGAGTCTTGTAGCAAGTCACAAGCATGGCTGTAATTTCAAAGAGTCTTACACGTACAACAGGGTTTTTTTAGGGCAGGGTTTTCTAGAAACATAGAGTAAAAGTCCATTTCTATGTCACAGATATAACAAAAGACTGCTGACATCAGAGTTTAAAACAGACTACCTATAAAGAGGATATACAATCCCACAATATACTGTTATAATGTTAATCTGTGGTATGAACTTGTCAGGAGACTGCCTATGGATTTTTGGATATATTCACAATTATTTTTTTAATTTTTAATTTTGAAGCAATATTTTAATTTAAGCAATGCCTTAAATTAAACAATTAACAAGAAAAAGACTAAAAAAAAAAAAAGGATATGAAGTTATCTAAACTACCAATAATACCTTTCATTTGGAATTGAAACATTTTATATTAATCCAAAAATCTTCTTTCAAAAGCTTGGTTCAAAACTGAAAAAAAAATCTTAACTTGATTTCTTATTTCTTTTGGAACTGTTCTCACTTTTCCATTCTCTGTTCTTTTTTATTATTCTACCAAACAAAAATATGAATATTCATATAGTTCTTTTCTGAGATGTTATTTCTCTGTGTATGTTCCAGTCCTAACCAGAAAAAGCTGAGATCGCAGCTTTCAGTAGGAAAATGCTAGAACTACAAAAAGTTACTAAGAAGTTTTCAGTTATGTGAAGCCATTGAAAGAAAACTGAAAGCTATTAAGACAAAAAAAAAAAAAAAAAAAAGGAAAAAAAAATTCCAGCAATGACAACCAGTTCTTCTTCTCTTTCTTGACACTATATTTTCCTAAGGATGCCTTCCTTTTCAGTACAATTCTTATCACTAACCCCCTCCTTTGCACACCAAAAGTGTTAACAGGGATATACTATTCAATTTCAGTTCCAGATGTCAAAGCATTTTTTGCTTCTCTTTCCAGCCTTAAGAAATGTTTCTATGCCTAAAGGCTTGTCTAGTTCTTCCACCTACATCAGTAATAGATACTAACTCTGCCTATGAATAATGTCCTACCTGTACTTTTTGTATTAGCATTACAACAAAATACTACTTCAGAGAGAGAGATTTTCTAGACGGTATTTTGGAGAGTCTCTCTAGCTTTCTCCACTGATTACAGGGAAATGCAAAGGACACTAATCTCTTAATTTAAGTACTTCATTATGTAATTTAAAACTCATCTGTCCAAAATATATACTTAAGTCTTGATCCTTGCTGTTTTACCAGGTAACCAACTATTCAAACAAGTCTAAAAATTTGTGTATCACATGGTGAGAATGTCAGTACAGAAAAATCTGCACTGTAGAAGTCAGAATACAGCAATGATTTCAATCCAATCTTTAGACATATAACTTTTAGATTACAGAATATCCTTCCACAGAAAGAATTACAAATACCTGGGCTTTATCTAAGGTCTCCTTGTCACCAGTGGCCCTAGTGGGAGGATGCCTCAGCCTCTGGGGACCTGCAGTTTCACTCCATTATGTTGCAGCTTCCAGGCACATGGAGAAATCAGGGAATGCCATCCAACATGCACTGTGTGATTTGTCATAGCCACCATGAAATCACTTTCTTGTGATATTTTGTGCAGACTCTCTTAAAAATCCCACTGTTTCTCCATGCCCTGAAACTGCCTCTGTGGCAATTCTGGAAAACTGCAATCTTTCAGGGGCTGTGTGCTTTTGCTTTCTCTGGTTCCTATCTGAGTGCTTTGTGAAGGCAAAGGAAACTCTAAAAGGAAAGGCTGCAGAAGTTAACAGGAAAGGTGAGACAATGGCACAGATAAGAGAGTCAGGTTCTCAGCTTCAAAGGAGTTCCGATAATAATGGCTAGGACATGAAGTGATGGGAAGCATTTGCCTGTCTGGCTCCATCCTTTCTATGATCAAAAGACATGGAAAAAACCTCAAAGACTCTTGAAAAGGGAGGGGACTCAGAAGAGTGCCCAGGTTGTGTCAATGAAAAAGCGCTGGTGGGCTCCCTCCTCCCACGTTAGAGAGACAGAGGTCACTTTTGACAGAGAAATTGGGAGTAAAGTAGGGCTTCCTTTTGACAGAGTGGAGAAAACTTGGTAAATAATGCATGTGGTCAACATAACTTAAAAAATAATTTTCCCGGTATTACATTCCTTCTGGGGAGAAAACAAATGTTTTGCTTTCCATTACAAATGTTTTTCTTATTACTGTAGAAGATATTCAGGCTCTGGGAAGAGACCTCCTAGAATGCCTAGTTATATCTGTCTCCTATCCACAGCTAAGAGAGGATAAAATGTTGGAGGATGCATTTTGGATACTTCTCTGAGAAAGGGTTCAATGAAGCCAGTCACTCTGAGGGTGTATTCATAAATGGTCAGTAGTGACTCTACACTTTGTATGTCACTCTGTTTATAATAATACGAAGACTAGGTAGACTGCATTCTGACAGAATGTTTTTCCCTCAGGAGACTCCTCTGAACAAAAATGTTGTGGTGATCACATCCTCCTGTCCACCATACACAGCATTCCCTGCTTTCTCATAAATGTCTGCAGCCCATGTGCTAGCTGATTGCTAGAAAACTTTTGATCACAAAAGCATATAACCAAGAATAAAATTATTCATATCTCCAGGAAGCTGTTGGTCTCTGCTTGGGCCTGTGGTGGCTATTACAGGAACATGCCACAGGTGTTGTGGTTTTCAGGAATTCAGGATTTGCTGATAGACGATTTGGCACTAGCAATAATAGATCACCTCTCTTTCTCCAGCTCTTCTTTTAGCAACTCTCTGTTAATCTTTCAGTAGGAATTAGTAAACCTGGACTAATTCTGTTGTCAGTGGTAAGAAATAGGTATCTTCAGAACATGCTCATCATACTTCAGTTAGCTGTTTTTGCATGAGATGACTCAGCCTTGGGAGCTGGGTATGTCTTTACATTGACAACAGAGGATGAGTCAGTTCACTGGCTGAATTTTCTTATGCTGTTAGCTGTCAATATGTTGACTTAAATACCTCATGTATGTGTCTGGTGTCAGAGATCTGCCAGCCATGACTCACAAGAAACTTTAAAATAACTCAGTTCTTTTAACTTTAAGAAGAAAACATTGAAACCACATATTGTTATCTCAAATATTTAAATGGTAGCTGCAAAGAGAAAAGAAACACAGTGTTTCTTTAGTCCACTGGGATACGAAAATAGCTGCCTAACATTGCTGTAGGGTGTATTTAGGCTAGATTTGAATAAAACCAAGTGTGATTATCAATTAAATGAGCAGCTAGTGGTGATTATGTGATCTCTGTCCCTAGAGGTTTTTGAGAACTGTATGGACAAACATCTGTCAGGAGCACTGAGCATTTATCATGCACGATCCACCCCATCTGCAAGAATCAGTTGATCTTATCAGACTCCCTGTATCCCTGTTTTCTAAGGCTTCATCAGTACTGATAATTTAAGTCTGCCAAGGTTCATTTTCTGACATGATTCCAGCTAGTATAGAGCAATGTGTATCCACAGTATTTAAGTGCCTCGGCCACCCAAGATGAGGTGGCCAAATCCACCCTACTCAAGATGGACACTGTCCTGTGCCAACTGCCAAGTCATACCTTGAATTTGTTCAGGAAGCTGCTAACTGATGACATCCAAAGGTGTGTGGAGTCCCTTCCAGCATTTGGACAATGCCAATGATCAAGACAAATTGCTTGGGAACATTCTCTGGCCCAGTCTAATTTGCTAGTATCCCTATAATTTGTAATTCTATAGCCAAGTCTGTCCACACGCTCATCAGAGCTGTTCTTAAATTGAAAAATGAACTAAAGCTCAGTGTTCTCTACACCTGAAAATAAGCAATCTTTTATTACTTGCACTAGCTGGTGAAGATTCTCTGTAGCTCTCCTACTTAGACTCCTATCCTATTTTTCTCAGTAGAGGGCATCCTTAGTACAGTCACTCCAGCAGTCTGTATCCATACAGCAAAGAGTGGAGGAAAAGTTTATATTGCCTCCAAAGCAGACTAAACTGAGTAAACACTTGGTACACACACATATTTCTGAGAAACACTAGGTCTTCTGGAACAGTTTGGGCCAGTATTCTCTTGAACAGACTTTCTCCTCTTCACCATAATAGGCAAAAAAAGGGGAATAGGGACTGGAACACTAGAAAACGCTTGTGAAAACCTCTTGCTTAACCTTTTTTTTGGGGTAGAGAAAAAGAACCAGTTTGAGCATAGAGTCAAAATAACATATTTATGTTTTTGTCAGAAGAAGGAGGGGAGATTTCCCCATCTACTTTAATTCGAGTTCTCCATAAGCTCTGTTTTTTCCCCTTAGGTTTGGGAGCTTGGCAGGTTTTATGTTTTTTAAAATAATCCAGCATGTTCACTAGGCAAATTTTCCCATGCTTTCAAAGCTGTACTGCTTAGGCAATCAAATGCTAATCCAACCACAATCTAGCTTTTGCTTTCTTCCCAACAGCTTGATATCTCTTGCCTTTACTGTTATACCCTCAGATGTAGAGTAGACAGTGATGTCGCTGTCCAGCACATAAGTGGTAACGAACTGCAGAATAAATAATGAATTGATAACACGCATGTGTTCCTCACCCCCAGAGCATGTGCAAGGCTAAGCCAGCTGCAAATGATTTATTCAACGTACCAAAGCTAAACTAAATCAAGCCAAACAATATTGCCTTTTTTTTTTTTTTATAAGGGTAAAGTATTTCCCACGAAGCTGGTAACTCATATCTATTAACTTATAATCTCTATAACTCAAATGTTTTGCTTCATAACACTCTGCCAGTGGTACACATCAAAACAATTGAAGACAGTCTCTGAGGACTGTGTTAGCTTAATCACTGTGAGAGTGAGCATGAAAATGAAATGAAAAAGGCACGTCTAAGGAAAGAAAGAGTATAAAAGTGAAAGTCTAAAGAGTTAATCAATCTTGGCCTTTGAACAGTTTTTCACTGAGTCTGATCTGCAAGGAGTTACCACCATGAATATTTAAAAAAGCAGACCAATGTAAAACTTGAATTACAGACCTTAAATCTACCTGATCTGTATTGCTCTTCATTGGTGGCCCTTACGGACAAATTTAATGTTTATCTAAGATATCTGACAACAACAACAACAACAAAAAAACAAAAGGGAGGAAGTTTCTAAAAAATGCATTGTTTCATCTTTTTCTAACAAACATCTTCATTATAAAGGAGGTTTATAACATTTCTTTATTAGAAGTTAAATTTGAATGACAATAATTTTGCTATGATTGTTTTTGATGATAAACTGGAAACAGCATACAGTGATCACTACCACATGTATTTAGAATTGGGTTGGCTAGACTTGTATTCTCCCAGGCAATCTGGGTACTTCAACTGGATTTCATTTTTTAAAATTTATATCTCACTGAGAAATTTCCAGCTTAGTTTCCAATCTATTTATTCACAAGAATTCTTAGGGTTTCCACTAACTGTTGCAGATGTTCTTTGCTAGCCTGGGTTCCGCAGTCTTGGAACAAGCTCTCGGGAGAGAAAAGGCCTATTTTACGGGATCCGACTGTTTATTCACACTGAAGTCAAAAGGACTAGCTGTATCATGTTGTGAACAACAGCAAATTATCTGAACAGATAGATTCCCTTTCATTATGAGGATAAATGTGCACGTACACACACATGCACACAGAGTCAGACACACAGGCACATGCACACATATGCATGAACTGTTTGGGAGTAAATCTGAGAAAAAAATGAGGAAGGGATGAGGTTAGCAAAAGTTAATGGAAGAAAAATAACCCCCTTGGACTTAGTGCTACTCCTGTCTAAGAGTAATAAAGCGGTTTTGTTTGTTTTGTTTTGTCTTGTTTTTCCCCCGATGAAAACAGATGACTGAGGCCTGATTCTGTTCTCACCAAAACTATTGTAAAAGCCAGAGTTGGAAGTTGAGCAAAAAGGGGCGCTTGTTGGTGCTTGCCCAGAGAGAGGAGCTTGAAAGTTTAGGGCCTAAAACAGTAGTGTGACATTAATGTCAGAATGTTTGGACTTCTTTATTTATGAAAAAAGTGCCCATGTCTTTTTAGGTGCAGAAGTCAGATGGATGCAGCAGTAACAAAGAACCCAGTTTCTCAGAGATTCTTAAGAGCTGCCAGATAAAATTAGGGTTTCATGAAAGGCTGAGAGAGTGCAGACGCTCATAAATAACGATGCTGTCCTCCTTCCTTCAACAGCACTGCAGTGGGCTCCTCTGGCAGCAGGCACTGTGTTAACGCTTTTAATACACTTTAAAAATTAAGTTTATATTTTAACAAAATATCCACATCTGTTTTGAAAGAAATTTTTGTTTTTAAACAGAAACCCAGAAGCTATTTTTGTTCAAACAATATAGCCATCTCTTCTTCCTCATCCAGAATGTGGAATTTCTCCCTTGAAAATCCCTAATGAACTGCAAAAACCACATAGCCATGGACATCATTGGAGCCACTCTGACTCCCCGCAGTGCATCTCTGGATCTCAAATGCACCCTACGTTGCACCTTAGTCAGTGAGAAATGAAGGGGGGGGGGTCACAGTTTGTCACTTGTTATATTTACAGCAGAAACTATCCTGTGTCATGCAGCCTCTCTCCCAGTGGTCAGCAGAAAGCTGAAAATGAAGAAAGGTGATCAAAAGGATTCCCCTCTAATCCTTCCTCCCGGCCCAGAAATAATCCAAACATTTCTTTACAAATATGAAGGCTTCATTTCATTTAAAATTATGACAAAATGCATACTTGTGTCAAGCTGCAAAGCTAACTGCTATATGGCTATGTTTCGTGCTTTAGAAAACAGGTGTTTGCACTGGCCTAGGCATTGTCACGTGAGTCAGATGACCCAAAACAGCTCAGTGTAAATGAGAGTCAGGGGAAAACCTCTTACCAACTTTGTTTCTTACTCCTTATCTGGTAGAAGAAAAACTATTCCACTGGACTTTTGAGAAATAGATTTAAAAATGCAAACATGAGGACAAATCACCAACCTTCCCTTTCCAAAAAAGCTACAAGCAGTAAGCAAGCACATAATATTTAGCTGGAGTCACCCTTCTATTTGAAGCAAAAAGTACACCAAAAAAATCAAAATGACTACAACAGCAAGCCTTCCCTGACTCTGGAGTGACGGCATCCTCCGTGCCTTTTGGTTTTGTTTCAGAAGGAAATCCATCTTCCAGCCATTCAGTCCCAGAAGCTCCTTGGAACAGGTGGTCCCTAAGCTCCAGGGGGAACCAGGAGGCTGAAAGGGAAAAGCTCCCAGTTGCATCCTACCACAGCCCGAGAAAATACTTCATTATTTGTGTTTCTTTATTGAAATTCAGCCCCTTTTATAGCTGAAGCGATACAGACAGCTGTTCCATTTATTTAAAATGCTCCCTGTTTCTGGGGTAATCATTTAGATCTGGTAGCTGAACCTCTGAACAGAGTCTGCTTGACTTCTCGAATAGAGATGAAAATCCAGCCTGCAGATCAACGGGAACTTTTCTGGTACTTCTGCATAATTAAGATAAATTTTCTTATCATTCTTTTCTTTATCTTGCAGCCAGGCAGTCTTCCTGCAGGAACTGAGGAAAAATAAAAATGCAATTTATAAAAGCCAGCCTCAAAACTAAATCTTACTGTGTAATATAATCTCTCCTCGGGAGTTTGTTTTTCCCTTGACCAGGCTATATTGCTGCCAGTTTCATGACTCCAAAATTTGTGAGTCACATCTTGATCTGCAGAGGAGCTGGGTCACGTGCATTGTCACATATTGCACTTGCCTTTCCCCTTGCTACTGTGGGTGAGTATTGCCAATTCCATTAGCCTGGCTAACGGTTCTAATTTGCTTCTGGTTTACATTGGCTGCAGGGAAAGCAAATACAGTAACCCTTCACTTTAGGTGGCACCAGTAGAACGAGGTTGGTCATGCCACAGAGCAGCCAAAAGAAATACAGTAATTTCTGGGAAACAGACTTATTTACATTTTATATTCTTTTTAGTGTTATACTGTCATAGCTGTCTGTTTAGCAGGCTTGGACACAAAAGATCTGGATGAGGACTATAAAAGAAACAGGGGAAAGTGGAACAGAATAAGGGAAGTACTGGAAATAATAGAGAAAACCAAAAATGGATCCTTACTGAAATGCAAACTTGAGACAAGAGAATACTGAAGATAAGAACATTGGTAACATAAAAGAAGGAATTGAATATGGTCAAATTCAGGCCCTCTAAATTTAAAAAACAAACACTAAAAGAATGGTCTGAAGTATAAATAGTTGCATTCTGGCTTCTCCAGTTGTGTGGACCCTGTTCTCTCCAAACAGCCAAAGCTCTTGGCATCCATAAAAACTACAGTTGGGCCCCTCGTTTTCCTTGTCACTTCTACGTCTAGGGCTTTTGTCCCTGTTATACCTAAGCAATAATTATGGATAAACAAAAAATACCTACAATGTATACATGCTAATGTATTAATACAGTTTATTTTGTCCTGACCAGAAATGGAAAGTACCAGACAAATCTTTTACAACACTGATGAAAGAAAGTCACAGGAGGGCCAAATGTTACCAGAGCATTCTTGTGTGATGTTAATCAAAATGTTAATTCCCGTAATGGAGAGAGCAGGGGACTGACCTTAGGACGCATAAGACATTAGAGAAGCCTTAAAAGCTGCTGGGCCTTATCAAACTCAGAAGATGCCACAAAAATTATAATCTTGGCTTGTGAGAAAGGGGTTATGGGGAAGGCAAAAGCATTTAAAGATTGATAAATAAGCATATATGTTTTAAAAATTTTTCAGAAATAACCCCAAATTTCAGCCTATACTGAATTAGTAAATCTGCAGTGCACGCTGAAGAAGTGTTAAAGCAAAATTATGCTCTTCATTCATTGACAAACTGGCAGAAGAAATTAATCACTATCGTTTCCTTCAGTAATTTCAAGGGGTGTGGAGAAGGGTCTCAAAACAATTCAAATATCTGAATTGCAGAGCAGCAAGTGAAAGGAGACAATTACAACTGATATTTTGAGCTATTGCCCAATGGTAAAATATCTTTTCTCTTTGAGCAACACATATTCCAGATATCTGCTGCTGGCACTTTTTCATCTACTTCATCGGATGCTATGCTTCCTGTTTTGGATCATATACTAAGCACATGCGGTAACTAACTTTTATCAAATCTGACAGCCAACCACTGTTTGATAGACTAGTTTCTAAAAAATGTGTGGAACTCTTTGGACTTAAACACAAGGAAATTCATACCCAGCTGGACACCCTCCACCGGCCTTTATGCAAAAAACCTCTGCTTGACAATTACTAAGAGCATTCTCTAAGAAATATCTCTAAATGAATTTTGAGACATTACAGTTCCATAGCTTGTCTCACTATGGGGAAATTGTCTGGAAAGTTTGATTTCTTGAAGGCAAGTAAAGATGACTTTTCCAGCTATCAAGCAGAGGAAGCCTGATTGTGACATCTCCATAAATGCTCAGGTCACGGCTGCCAATTGAAAAGCCAAGAAATGCGCTATAAAAGAGGGGTGACAAAAGCTCTCTTTGGAAACTCTGGATTCAGTGTCGGCCTGAGAGAATACGAATCCTAAAAAGACATGCCTCTGTTTCTACACAATTTCCAGTCACCAGAGAGAAACCACATGGAATTTAAAGTGAATCTCCACCTTTCAATCAACTGATCAATTTCTAAAGCAGAGATGTAATCTGTATTGAATTTCACTGGATGTCTTACAGACTTTCAGAAAGGATTTAATTCTAAATTAATTTCCACAGAACATTTTTCTACACCTATATTAGCTTCATCTCTATTATATTTTATGGGATCTTTCACATCTATAAGGAAAAGTCTTTTATTATCTGAAACAAGGGAAACTTGCCCATTTAAAAGCCAGGGGCTGAAGATATGTATCTAGGCACAGTGTCATGCAGAGATACTGGAAGCCACCCTGGATATTCTTGCTAGGTTATGGGAAGCATTATGGCTGTATTAACAGGGTACTTCACCCAGCCTCATGCAATTTGCTTCTCAGCTGAGCTTATTAGCCTATAGAAAGTGTTGTATGGATGCAAAGAGTATTTTGTTCCACAGTAACCTATTTAGATTTCACTTGCCCTTTTTGAGACATCACATCCTGTTAAGCAGACTCTCCAAAAGTGGCTGGAAGGAAAAAAACTTTTGTGTGAGAGGTGATTCATCCAGTATAAATTAAATTCACTGCATCCCCTATGGAAGGTGTCAACAAATGGGAACGCCGAATGCAATTATTTTCCATTGATCCTGATTGTGGTGATTATCTTCCAAGAAGTAGGCAGATTAATGTGCAGTGAGGAGGATGAAAGTGTTTCTAGTGTGGTTGAGCAGGTTAGCCACAGGCCTAGTGATCTGATCTAAGGCACTTGAGCTGAAGTTTTCAAATGCCTCTGCCTTCCCACTTGTGCACTTTAACACAGTGAGAAGCTAGTTTCTCCAAAGCACATATGAATCTGATCCCAGGCTATGTCTGAAAATTTAAAGTAAAGGTTTAGAGCTTCCTGGAATGTAGCTAGAATGAACAGTATGTGCCATAATTCACACCACTTTGTGGTGATTTTTGTTACTCCGAGGGCAGTCTCCCCATCTCATACAGCCTGTGATTTCCAATAATAACAAAAGATTTTTTTTATTCTTTGTTACAAGTGGCTGGCTGTTTTATCTGTACAATGATAACTGCAATTTCAATTTTAAAAAATCACCCCCTTTGCAAGAGCCAGGAATTTCGTCCGCCACATGTGTCTGGATTCCTTTACATTATCCTAACACACACACAATTGTCAAGCTGGACTTTGACAATAAAATGAGTGTCATAGATAAAAAAAATTAAGAGCTTTAGCCTCTAGGTGCACCTGTTTACAGCAACTAGGCAGGCTCAGCCAGGGTGTGTGTGTCAGTCTGCCACTGCAGCTGTTCCATTACCATAAAACCCATAGTATTTATTAAGTTTTAAGCCTTTCTGAACTCCGTAACTTTGGCTTACAAAGGGAGGCTGTAATGCTATGTCTGGACTGTGATGATAGTTCAGATAAAGATCCAGCATGTGACTCCTAATGAAAGCATTAAGTCTTTTGGAAGGAACTATATCAAACTATATACAGTAAAGCAGACAGCAAATATGAACCATGAAGAATTAATGATTAACTATTTAATGCATGTTTCGCTTGGGACAGCACAGCCATTGAAGGAGCCTGCAAACTCTGTGGAAGAAGTTAACTCACAAACTGGTATTACACAACAAGGTAAAAATCACAAATGCATTGCTTAAAATTTGGGTGGCTGTTTTTTAGTGAAAGAAAATTATTTCCTTTGCAAATAAATATTGTCTTGTTCATGTCCCCGGTTCTGCAGCTGATTGTACACAGACAGGACACTCCACACAGACTACCCAGGCACACTGAATTTATTGGCAGTCCCAGGCATGTCCACATGGATTCAGCTAAAGCATAGAAGTTTCAGTCATGATAAACAACCAACTCTTAGATGCTAAATTACATCTTTATTATTCTTTAAAACTACTTGTGGTTCTTCTTTTCCTAGGAGAAAGTTGTGTGGGATTCCACTTGTTAATCTTTGTGCATTCTGTTATTTCAGCAAACCGTAACATTTGAAAACCAACTTCGGAGATGCCGTCTTGTAAATGACTTCTATGTTAACACCCAAAACTTCAAATTAACATCACTGACAGAACTTGAGGGAAGCCCTGGAGAACCCAATGTCACTGCTACTGACAGGCTGTGAAGACAACATCTGTCTCCCTCTGTTCCTGGCAGCAAAGAGTTGCTGTCTTGCAACTGGTCTCTTACTTCTATGCAAGGTACAAATCTTGGCTCCTGGGACTCCAGTGGGAGGCAAGACTGCCCACTCCAGGAGAGCTGCCCACTCCAGGGCAGTGGAGGAGTGGGCAGCCCAGACACAGCATTACAGTGGGCAGTGCTCTTGCAGGTCCCAGAGATTAAATCCTGCTGTCAGCTGGTGTGCTGTGGTTCACCACTGTCCAGGTCAACAGTGTGAGAGCTCACCTGCTCTGCTGCCATGCAGAGTAGTGGTGCTCTGGGAGTCTGCTTGGCCTTCGAGGCTCTGGATGTGCCCCAAGGGCACATTGCAGCTGAAATCCTGACCTGACTCCCCACCCTGAGCACCAGAGGAGCGATGTTGTGCAAAGCTTATTCTTTAATCAGTGGAAGAAAGCAGACAAGCCCAGTGGTTAATTCAGTTCTGCCTCAGATTTAAATTGCCTAACTGTAGAAGACACCACTGACAGTGTGAAATTATGAGGCTCCAAACTTGAGGCTCACTGGAAGTGCATGGTTGTTTACCTAAGTCAAGTGCCAAGTACAGAAATTATGTTTATGCCAACACAGTTCTATTTATGGCACTTTTATTTATCTTGCAATCATGAATGAGCCTAATGAAAATGAGGATGAGCTGCAGCATATTGAGGAAAGTAGGTTATAATGTTCTCTTCCTAAAACTACTGAAAAATTTCAGTGTTAAACAAGAAGTACTTAATGGTTTGGGCCAGTGTTTTGGTACAGAGTGATGCAAGTCTTGATTGCTCCACCTCCTGGCACTGTATCCCATCACTTTATAATCAGCACAGTGCATGAGAATTCTATCTATGTTCTTACAGGAGCTTTTACATTTGTTTCCTGCTGCTAGATCAGTGGGAATTTGAAGGACTCTGAATTAGTTATGTTTTATGACAGATGTGAACACTTTAACTTCCAGTGGTAGGCTGACCTACCAGACACCCACCCAGCCTCTCTCTCACACCCCCTCCTCAACAGGACAGGGGGGAGAAAATAGGATGGAAAAGTTCATGGTCTCAGATAAGGGCACAGAAATCACTCACTGGTTACTTTTATGCACAAAACAGATTAAACATGTAGAAAATTAATTTTATTTATTGCCAGTTTGAAAGAATAGAATGGTGAGAAAGACTGAAATTAATACACCTTCCCCCTCCTCTCAGGTTCAATTTCGCTCCTCATTTCCTGGCTCCTCTACCTCCTTTCCCAGGAGTTTTACAAGGGGATGGGGGACAGCTCCTTCCTGCCATTCTTTACTCCTCAGACGTTTTCCTTCTTCCAGCTGCAGTTCCCAAGGGCTGCAGTTCCTTTCAGGAGCCTGTTCAAGTGTGTTGCAGGAAAATACCTGCCATGCCATGGTCTCCTTGGGGAGCCAACTGCAGGGAAATCTCTGGGGGATGTCCTCCCCTCCTCTGACCCTGGCTTTGCCTCTGCTGTTTCTCACTTTTTTCATTTCCTTCTCTGCTCTCTGGAGTTGTGTGGTTTTTTTCCCCATTCTTAAACATGTTTTCCATGAGGTGCCACCACCTTGGCTACAGGGCTCAGCTGTGCACTGTGGTTGGCTGTTTGGAGCTGTCTGGAACCATCTGAATAGGGCATGGGTCAGCCCTGGCCGCTCCTCACCCAGTGCAGCATCTACAAAGGCCCAGATCTGCAGGAATATTTGCTTCTGTCAGTCTCATCTGATCTAAACATTTTGGGCAATTTCATCAATAGGCAAGTTTAGTCACATGTGGGAACTCTCACACTTATTTTATTCATCCAAAAGTCAGGTCTCTGGTTTACAGCTACTGATTGGTGAGAGACAGGCATCTTGAGGTGTGTGTTCAGCACGTATTAAACTATGGGGGGATGGCAGGGCTGGACATCCCTTCAGCAGACTTGTCCTTCTCCACTGACTACAGAGGTAGATGAGGCAAGATGTTATTTCCTTCTTTCTCTTTCCTGAAGTCTGCTTCATGTCTACCCTAAACCAAAACATTTCTCTGCCTTTCAGAAAGGAAACATCCCTTCCTTCATGACGATCGGATTTTAGTGCTCTGTGGATCAAACAGCTTTAGAATGTCACCATCATGACAGACCAGAATTTTATTACGGAGATATGACAGCCCACTACTGCAGTAGGACATCGTGAAGATTCATGCAAGTTTTGAAGTCTTTGAGTCTTGAGTGTGTGTGTGCTCACACTGCTCCAGTGGAGGTGTTAGGGAGGGCGTTTGAGTGCAGGACCTGTGATGGTCCGCCCTGCTTAACGACTGCCTCTTTGACTGTGTTTTGGACTGCTCCAACTACCTGTCTCCAAGACAAATTTCCTTGGGAGGGCCCAGACCAATCAGTGTCAAATGGCTTTTGATTTATCAGCAGAGACACAGCTGTTATTTGTGCTATCATAACACTAGAATATTGTGTGCTGAGTGGGCCTGAGGTACAAATAAAATACCGGATTTCAAGGAAGAAGTTAAGTAGTGCTTTCAAAAATAAGGATGGGGAATGATGACCCTGTGGGAGAGGTCCAGTTTCAAACAAAGGCATTTGGAGCAATTTGAGGTGCCCTGAGGTACCAAACATGTCCACTTAGTGCTGGGAAACACAGCCCAGAGCCCATGGGGAATTTGCTTCTGCAAGGAAGCCAGGCACCCACTTGGCTATCCTGTGGTGACTACTGCCACAGCAGGGCTGTGTGTCTAAAGAAACCTATCATTCACTCATCCATTAATCGCAGATTTATATATTTTCTTTAATTAATTGATTTCAGAATCTGTTTTCTTCTTTGCTTCTTTTTCAAGGTGTCTATTTAGGGAATTTTTATGTCCTTACTGAAAATGAGTAGCGCTTTACATTATGAGCAGACATCAGTTTCAGTGTTATTTGCCTCAGTGACAACTTTGCTGATGAATGTGAAAAAGGCAAAACCAGTCAAAAAATGAATATATGAGAAAAGGAAACTGTCCCTAATAATCACTATTAATTTGAATTCTTTTTATTTGGAAAGGAATTCCTTCTTTATTTCTTTTCTCCCCTTTTCTTTAAAATAATTTGGAATCAGCTAAATCTTTCTCCAACTTGGTTTTTAAATTAGTCATTGCTTTGGGTTCTCCTGTTTTATAATTTAGAAAAAAAAAAGCCTTCCTTGCATTACAAAACCACATTTCCTTTTAATTTAGTGGCTGCTTTCCAAAGCAGGAAGTTAAGAAAATAAAGCAACTTTATACCCAGAGTAAGATAAATAGTACTGTCCTAAGAGGCAATGCTATTTATACTCCCTTTGTATTTTTATTTCCTACTCTGCCCTCTTCCCCATTCCACTGACTGTAATTAAAAGCATAGCTTCTGAAGTAATTTTACATTTCCTTTACAGTGCTAATGCTGTTCTATCCCCTGCAGAAATTATAGTGGTGTAGATGCTAGTGTAGGCAAGCTAGAAAAGACAACTAGCACTTTAATCTGTTCTATTTAGACCTTCTCTTTTTAGCTGGATCATTATGATGAAATAGGGGATGCTTTCACAAATGTTTTATCATGAGTAGAGTCTTGATGCTGCACATGTTCTAACAATTCCATTGCTATGCAAAAATACCCATCTTTCTGAATGTGGGTCCTCTTCTTGGAAGAATGGGAGATGACCTGGGTTTCAGTAGGGAAGGAGTCACACAGTGTTTACCATGACTCTTTGTTCAGTCTGTACAGAGAAATACATGCCTAGGGTTCTTGGTTTGTCTTCTGGAGCTCTTTGCAGACACATGTGCCTCTTCACTGAGAGAAGAGGGAAGCATGTTACATCATTTAGCAGGACTGTGTTGCTCAGGGATGGGGATACGCACCAGGTGCCCTAGAGCTGGATGCTTAAATTAGCCACTCTAGACCTGGATATCGGCTATTACATAAAAGTGGTGTTATTGTTATCATCAGCAGAAGCTTAGTAAAGGAAAATCTGGAAATAATTCTGGCTCACAGACTCCAAATAGCTGGGATCGGATAAGGAACAAAGAGAGGAAATGTTTCAGGGACACCTTTGTCCTCAGAGACTGTGTCTACAGAGCAAAAGGCATTTGTTCCAGCTGGTGCAAAACAGCCACGTCACTGCAGCCAGGGCTGTAGAGGTGGTGGGCTGGTGGGAGTGATCCTCAAGTTGTGTCTGCCCAGGATGGCTCACAAGTCTGATGTCACAGAGAACCTGTTGTTTCATTTTAAAAGAAAGACAGAGAGGTAATTAGTGCTTATGAATTATCTTGTTTATGGTAATTGGGAGTGTATGGGGGAGTGCCAAGATTTTCTGGCAGTGTAAAAATTTTAATTTTTTTTTCCTAAATTATTATATATTATTTCCTAAATTGTTTCCCTGTATAAATAATATGCTGGCCATGGTGGAGTCCTCCTAAGACATCCATCCTTCACTTAGTTATCTGGATTTAACTGTAGGTGCACTTTGGGCACTGTAGTTCTTTAATGAATTTAATTATAAGGGCATTAAATTTGTGGGCAGGAACTCTGTGGGACTGAAACCCATTAATACAAAATGCACTCCTAAAAAACAGCAACAGAATTATCCTGCTCTCTTAAATTCATGTTGTTTGGGACTTAAGAGTCACTGTAAGCAAATGGCAAAAACAAACTAAAACAATGCAGAGCTAATTGGCAGGGCTTTTTTAGGATGCATAAATATCCTTTTATACAAATGCCAACCACAGTGAAGGCTGATCCCTATTTAGGATCCACAGGCAGTATAGGAAAACTTAACGGTCTGAGGCTGCCTTGTCATGCTCCTTCAAATTTGAAATAGAAGTGGTAGAGTTAAATCACTCAGAATACCAGAACTCCAGTAAGAAAAAGCACTGTCCAGTGTTGAATGACATAAAGAAAAGCTGCTTTAAACCAGTGAAACATACCTCTATCTATCCCTCCTCTAAAGGCAGTGATTGGATTGACTAAAGCTCAGTCATACCTAGAGCTTTTCCAAATTGGAGATGTGTATAAGAGGTGTCTGGCAGATGTGGAATAAATCCAAGATAAATGCAGGACCTGCTGGACGGGCTGCACGTGCAGTGCAGGAGGCAGTGCTCAGGCTGCCTGTCGGCTGCTGTTCCCCGGAAATGGCAGGGGAAGGTGGGTGGCCAGATGGGACACCTCGGAGGAGACGGGGTCGACCGGTCATATGGCTGGCAACTCCTGATATAAAGATTTTGACCTGTGCCAGGGCTACCAGACATCCAGAAGTCACAAGTAAAACTATAAATGTATCAAAATATGCCTAGAGGGAGCCTCTCACCAGGAAGGAGGAGGAGGAGTGGTGGGGGTGCACGTTCAGAAGAATTTGGAAAAGCTTGCTACGTGCTAGTTTGCGTGCAGTGACATGAAACAGATCTCATCTCTAGGTGTTTCTGAGGTTAGAACATTCTTTTTCAAATATTGTTAGGGGTTTTTTTGAGTGTCTAAATGTTAAAATGTGATCAAAGTAACAGTTTGTTCGTTAATGATGTGCTCTAGAATGGAGCAGTGATTCCTAATTGCAAAATGGGTAGTACTCGGCCTGGCTTTCTGATTGGCTTCAGGGAGCTTGAATGCATGGCCTTATTTCACTGCAAAGCCCTGGCAGACTTTGCACATTAAAATTCTAAACTGTCTAAGTAGGTGTGAAACTAATTTTATGTTTATTTTTTAAAAACCACCTATGATCATTTAGGGCCATCCACTTCACTTTGGGAGGCCCTTACCTAGCTGCAGGTGGGCCCTAGGAGACAATAAAGCCCACCTCAGAGAGGATAATTTCTTCAATATCATAACCTGAATATTTATAGCTTCTGGAATCGTTGTAGCTACTTATCCATGTTTCCAGCCACAACTTCTCTTAATAAGAAGGGCTTTGAAAACTTGCTAAATCTGGACAAAAAAGGAAACAGAAATTTTCCTAGTGCAGTGGAATTTTTTAAAAGTCACATAGTAACTTTATTGATGAAACGAGGAAGAAAGCACTTTTCCACCAGACTTTGCAGAGCTTATTTACAAAACACAGGATTTTTTCATTAATGTGTAGGCACGGCAAAGTCATGACGAGGTTTCCTGCAGAGTGAGGGCGCTTATGTGGCGAGTCATTTCATCAGTGAGTTATCTTATTTGTTTGCTTGTGGTGTTTTAAGATGTTTATGAGAGATGAACCTTGGGGGGAAAAAAAGGCTTTCAAAGGGAGATGAAAGAACTCAAAGACATTTTTGAGTTTTAAAGTTTTATTTTACATGTGAAAATGTGTGCTACGTCCTATTTACACAAATGCAAAAATGTTTGCTAATCGCATTTTGCATCTATAATTCCTATGCTCACTGACTCTGCTTCTAAGTTCACTCAGTCACTGACAGAGACAAGCTCTGAGTCACCAAAATTGGTCAGTGAAGTCCAATGAGCACTGAAATCACACTGGCTGACTAGGGTTCACCCTCAGATTGAGACACATAATTTTGGGTATCTAATTAGTTTCTGCATGTAAACTAGAGAACTAAGCTTCTTTCTCTGTCACTGGGGAAGTGAAGAGCTAGAAGAGGACTCAGTTACCTAAGAGTGGGTATCTGTTGTCACATGAGATGCCCAAGTGTCTCCCATCAGGTTCCTTCCAGTGCCTAAGAGAAGTTCAGGTCACTTGTAGGTGTAGCATATTAATGGTAAGCATGAATTTAGGTGAATGTGGAAGCATAAATGCACACATACACGTGACACATCTTACTGGCACATATTGAAGGAGGTGGGGCTGATAAGTAATTTAATTCTTGGTATTCATTTTTACATTTCTCAGAGTCCAAAGTTCTGAATGTGAAGGGACAGTTGGGATGTAGGTGCTAAGCAGTGGCGTGTCCCCCCTCCACAGGAGTGACACTAGAACTACAGTTAAGACTGCAGACAGAAGTCAGTGTCATTAACTAAACTTTCAGAAACAGAATCTGATTTTCAAAGATCCTGCAGACAATAACTTCTCTGTCCTGTGCAGGGATGGTAGGCTGAAAAATGCTTTTGCAAATGTGCCCCTCTAGTTTTAAGGTGCAAAAAAGATACCACCGCTACCAAATGGGGTAACTAGCTGCTGAATGAGGTTTCAAACTTAGTGCTAGTAGGTTATAAATCGTTTGGGGAAGCTGTAATGCTTTATTGCAAATGATGGGAGCTAGGAAGCATTGCAGTTATGTGAAAGTGTTATTACTATGTATGCTTAATTAGCTTTTATGTATGTTTATGTTTATATGACTATGCATGCTTGTGTTATTACTACGTTTATAATTGTAGGAAATAAAAGCTAAAGTATTGTTTTCCCATTATATATAGTCCCTCTAAATCAGGACTGCTAACTCTAAATGCCTTAAAACAGTTAATCAGCAATGCCATTCTCTGTCCTGTAGGTAAATAATTGTTCTGGAGACGATCTGTTCAACAGTTTTTACTGTAAGATATTAAAACCACAAGAAACTGTTCTTTCCAGCCATGAGGAAGTCTCTCTTTTAAGACAAATCTTGAAAATAATTGACTGTGAGCCACATCACACTGCCTTGTATCCAGAAGGAAGAGGCTTTGGTTCTTTAATTAAGCAGTCCAAGTCCTTTTATTTTTTTCTGCAGTGTTGGAAAAATAAAATAAAAAGACTGATTGATTATAATGACAAGCTGAACACCAGATGTTTTATGAATATATGGCTTCCCCAACCCACACCCTCGTGCATGTAAGAGAAAAAGAAAAAACAAAGGACTGTTTATAATTGTCAGAATATTAAAACCTTTGCTTATTCAATGTTCTTTCTTTGCTGGCCTGTTCATGCAGCCAAAAAATTCATTTATGACATAGACCATTCATTGCTTGAGTTTTGCTTTCCAAACTTGGTAGAAGTATTTCATGGCCATAGTCAGATGTCTTTCTTTATGTAAATTTTGATAATTTGGAGGCTATCTTTAAACCAGTTCCTGAAACCGCAGGCTGCAATAACTCACTTGGTTTCATGCGCTCTGCTCAGTCCCATCAAGACAAATTGCAGGGTTCAGTGTCCTTTGCCAAAAGAGAGGAACATTCCCTTCTCCTGTTACATAACACTGAGACACTTGAGCGGGAGAGACGGGAACCAAGGCTTGCTGACTAGCAGGTATTCTGCAGCTTTGGGGCTCTCTGCCACTCTTTAGATTATCTTTTATGGAAATCTAAATACTGTTCTACTACAAATTTGTGAATGTAGCTATTACTAGGAAATCAGCCTTCTCCTAAAAGACAGGCTGAAGACCAATGCTTTCCTGCTGTACCCTTACAAAAGCTTCTGTTTGCTTTTAAAGGATTTTTTGTTACAGCAGTGTAAGAGTTGGTCCAAGAACACCTAAAAAAAATAGTTCATCATACTGTTTTATGGTTTCTATAAAAATCTATGGTTATTTTTCTAGAGTTGTCAAAAAGCAAAATCCTTCTTGGATTCATTTCTACCTTTAACTCCTTGGATGACAAGGTACCTGAAACTGGTTTTTAAGGGCATTACTGCTTTCATGAGTTTATTGTTTCACATCATTTGATAGAGTTCCAAAACACGCTTCAGGTTTCACATGTTGGTTTGAGCCTGTTGCAGCCACACTTTAAAGATACAGAGCAAAACTGAGAAGCAAGCATTAGCCCCCCTTCATAAGGTTACTGTTTGCTTGAATTAGGATCTTGAACTGCCTGAATCTATGCTTTGCATGTGCTACATTTTGATGTAACTGAAATGAGAAGTGCCATGACTGTTTTTTTTAAACTGTGAAATGGCTAAGAAAGTATCACATAAGATCCTCTGCTTTTCTGTTTGAACTGTTCTTCAGCAGTTTTTATAATCTGTATATTTAAAATGAGTTAACTGCATTAGTATTTTCCCTAACTTAAATATATACACATATGTGCGTGAGTTTAGTTTAGTTTCTGAGAGGAATGAGGCTTAGGCCATCACACAGTCAAGGGCATGTCCATAGGTCTTGCTCGTTCCTCCTCTGTAATAATTTTTGAACTGGTTGCTATGTGACAACCAAAACTAACAAGCCAGAGGACCCAGGACCCCAGACTTCCTACACATTTTGCAGAAAGTGATCGCTGTGAAGGCAAGAGAGACCCAAATAAGGGACGTTACCAAATGAAAAGCCATTGTAATCCATTTCTTTAATGTTTGAAGGGATTGCAGGTGACCAGTTTGCACACACTGCTCTTTGCAGGACAACACCTGCTGCTGCTTTGCAGACCAAAGAGCTGGGGCTTTCAGGGGACTGTAGAGGGATGTGGGGAGTGGAAAAACATGAGGAAAAACATCTAGTTCATCCCACTGCTCACTGAACAATTTATGTGTATATCTGTACCTATATAGCGTGATTAAAAATCAAAATAAGTTTTATATGTACCACTGAGGGCAGTGAGAACTGTTCTGTCCTGCTATCAAGTTGGCAACAGCCACCTGAGGATCTTGGGGTTTTCTTAGGCAGCTTTTAACCGAAGGAGGAGAAAAAAGGGAAAATAGAAAATTCACATCCCAAGCTAATTATTTATGGGACTCAAATATGTTTTTTTAGTTTACTAGACTTCCCAGACCAGACTCTAATGCTTCATTCTAATTGACAGATCAGCAGATGTTTTTCTGGTGCGGATACAAAGACAGCACATTTATTCTCAATAAGAGTGTCAAATAGACTCTAAAGTTCTTGTTCAGTCTATAAGCAAATATGCCTGATAATAAAAAAATGTTTATCATTTTTCCACTTAAAATAGAAGCAAAAGGATTGTCTTTTACAAATAAAATTTTAGAATTCCTGATATTAAATTTCTAAAAGAGAAATCAGCTTATGCTGTAATCTAGAGAAAATACAGTGTATTTTTAACCCTTTTGGAACAGTTTTGATTTCTTGTTGAAATTTTATTTCCATTCAAGAAAAGGTTGCTAGAAGACTACCAAAACCAAAATTAGCACATGAATTTTAGTGAAAGGCTTGTGAGGATCGTGATTATCCCTAGTAATATGTGGAAATTATTCTCCTCTGTTTTTTCGTCTGTATTTTCCCTCCTAGCATGAGGTCATGGATCGAAAAAAAGACACCCTGTGAACTAAGAAATGGATTAATTTTGAGCACCTGATGGCAGTGCACATGGTCTTTCTATAAAGCTCTGTATTATACAAATCTATAGATAGTTATAGTGCTCTGTAACATTGTCACTGAAAATGAGATTCAAAGATTTCAGCAGCTGACATATGCTAGGTGGGTAGCACAGGCCCAATTCTTCACTATCACCTCTGACAGAAGTTGCCATCTCCTCTGTTCTAGTTTAAACACTCACTTAACTGTGCTCCAACCCAAATTTTAGCAAGTATCTTGCTTTAAATATATGCATGCACACATACACACACACACACACACACACACACACACACACACACACACACACACACACACACACACGTGTGCATATATTTTTATAGATGTAATTTTTGGTACTGGGGACAGAAATAAGAAAATGCCTTAGGCTGGGGGGAACAGTTTCCCTGTGGGCTCTCTCATATTCTTCTGGTTTCAGTGGGGGCTGCTCATGAAACTGTTTCTAAAATCTCCAAAAAATCTTTACAGGAATTTCCTCTTTTCTCAAAATCCTGAAACCTATTTGAGTATCAAGCACTCAGTACTTAAAAGAGTATGTTCCTCGTGTTCCTTTGTGCAAAGAAGTGACTCAGAGCTCTGCCACACATTGTGGGAGTTAAGGTACTGTTGCCCCTGTGGTTCCAGGGAGCAGATGCTCTAAATGTGTATTACAGCCCTGCATTTTCAGCTTGCCTGCTTCAGCCTCACATCAGAAAATACCCTTTAAAAAGAGCTGCATTTCCATATTTTGTACCTGATTTCACTTGAACTTACACTGAAATATATATCAATATTCCTGAAGATTTCTGCTTGTGAATGCAAAATGCTGCTCTCAGTAAATAAATGTGGATTTTGAGAAACTGTCTATGGTAAGTAACATCTCAAAAATTGGAGCTGATGAATCTATCACAAGCTAAAAATATTCTGTGCAACATTTCAGCTTGTTGTAACAAGACTGAGGAGTGGACAATGTAACTTTGAATAGCTAAGATCTTTTATTTTAAGAGAAGAATGGAAAATACGTGAAATATTGGACAGTTTGGCAGTTAAAACAGAGAGGAGACAGAAAGAGGAATTGTGATGTGATAAATACACAGGGGGAAGAAATAATTCTTACTTTTTTCCACACACAGGAACCCTTAGATGCAACTTCCTTTTTAAAATCCGCCTATGTCAAATTCATGAGGAACCTGATAATGACATTAATACTAACAAAAGAGGACATTTGATAGCCTAAACTATGCACACTGTAATATCAGGTTTGTTTTACACAAACCAGATAGTATCAGCCAAAGATAATCCCTGCCACAAAGCAGAGACTGTGGATCTCTTTCAAACACAGCTCTGCTATATATAACCGACTTCAGTATAAACTTTATTCTTCAGAGATGAAATTATTTAGCTTCTTATGAGGTGTAATAGACAAAAGCACCTTTCAAAGTGGATCACATTCATTAAGGTGCATTTCACTTTCACTAAGTGCCTTTCACTGTTCTCAGTTTCTAAGTTAGTAGGATAACAAGACAACTATTTTGATTTTGTTCATTAAGGAAGAGAAGAGAGAAAAGCAGTTGGAAAACAACTTTCTGGGATTTGGTCCTACAATGGTCTGGTTTTGAGAGCCACACAGTGCAAAGTAGACACATCCTCTTCTATTCAGAAGCACAGCCCATGGAGATGTCCACCTTTTGTGCAACAACCCAGAGTTCAAGCCAACTGAGAGACCTAAGTGCAGTTGCATGAGCAATGTCTGAATGGAGGAAACTTCTATCACTCCTATGGAAGCTGGGCTGACAATCAGTCAAAGTGGAAGAAATTCCGTAGATCAGAGGGAGAATAGTTTTCTCTCCTTTAGATACAAATGTTAGTGTTAAATGTATTAGCTGGTGGTGAAGGAGGCACACATGCATTTAAATCACTTTCAACTAGCTCATCAGATCTGGGCTCTGGGTTAGGACTTTCCACTAGGGAATTAAATTCCAATAACTAAATACTAGGAACCTTGAGAGAGGCCCTACTTTACTGTCCTACTGAAATCTGCACTTGAAATAAATATGAATTGAGGGAAGAAAAAAGACTAGAGGTTTATAGTACAGACAGTGGAGAGAGAAAGGTCATTGTTTGACTGCAGACCTGGTGGCTCCCATTTGTCATGCAAAGCAGAACAGCTTTCCACTGAAAAACCCATGTGTTTGCTAGGCTGGTTATGTGCTCTGCTAAGTCAGAGGACACATTTTAAGCTCACACACTGAACGAGGCAAAGGGGAGATTTTGGTGTTATCTTCATATGTTGGATAATATTATCTGAACCTGTAAGGCATATGCCTCCTCTTATTTGTTAATCGTTCCAAATCTCCATCAGAAATGTAGCCTCTCTTTACCCTTTTCTTTCAGAAAGACCTGGATGAGAAAATTTTTAATTTAAAATTTTTTTCTTCTTTCTTTTGCACCAATCCAAATTTGCCAAATCCGATTCACACTGAAGAATCACTTCCAGTTGAAATCATCATTTTTTTTCCCCTGCAAAATGCGTTATTCATTGGAAGTAATTCACTTGACCAACAAGTCAAATTATGGTACAGCATTCCTGGCTATGTTATAGGAGATCAATGTATTCTCCTCAGTGCTTGGACCCCTTGTTTGGTGCATTTTCTGATGTAAACTTGGCAGATTACTTCCATGTTAGCAAAATGATCAGAGAGCCAAACACAGTGGAATATTAATTTTCCACCTGTATAAGTCCCTGCAGTGGGAAGTGTGAGCAAGCTGGAATCTTCTAACTCTACAGGGCAGAAGTGTGAAGGAAGAAATTCAGCCAGGCGGCAGCACGAGCTGCCAAGTGCTGGGGCAGGAATAAGAGAGGAATCTCGGGCTGCTAGCACTAATCCTCCCAGATCTAGAATTTGCTGATGGCGCTGCCAATCATTCTGACTCTTTTAGTGTACTGCTTTCACATATGCTTTTATTTATCTCTTTGTCTATTGTTTATTTTTTTTATTTCCTGGAGAATTATTTATTAATTTCATGTAGAATTTAAATAATTAAAAATTGCTTTCAAGGAGACGGATCTTCCTGTCAAAGCATTGCGATGTCCAGCTCTATAGAGTGTTGTGGCCCAGTGTTACTGTATCACTCAGTTGATATTTACCTAATGCTAAATAAGAATGATTGTTTTGAGGCAGTTTGTTTAAAGATGGAAAATGTGGGCAATTTCACATCCCATCAGAATGAATGAGTGAGAAAAATGGTAGCAAGTGTTTCTGTAATGTTTTTTCCTCCTGCATTTTAGAGCAATGCAGGATGCCTGGAACCATGGAGGTTCCCAGAATTTTGCTTAAAACATAACAAAGGTCCCTGTTTCTTTTCAGCTTGAAACCACCTGATCCTCATCTAAACCTAGAGGGCTGACATTCTCTTTGTTCTCCCCTTCAATCAATTAAGCGTACGTGAACAGCTTTTTCAAATCTGCTTACCGCTTACTTCTGACACCAGAAGGATGTTCCAAGCTGGTGGTCACTGAATTCCTTTGCTTAAATCAAAACATTCTGTGAAAATCTAAATTTAACCATCTTTTCTTCCCCAAAGGCTGATAATAAGCAGACTCATAAACTGAAGGGGTACCGTATCTTTCCAATACAGTGTAAAGACAGAACCACATCATATATTTACGCTAGCTGATAGAGGCCAAATTCAGTCCTCTGCTGCATTCTTTGGGATCATATTGAATTAAATGAGAACCACCTGCACACAGAGTTTGATGAAAATGAAGAGCCTGGTCACAGATTTGATCTGAATTACTTGACGCAGAAGTGAGGTAGACTTTTTTTTTTCCACACTATTTTCGGAATAGTTGTTATAGCAATAATAAAGATAGGACATTTCTCTATGGAAGAGGTAAGAAAATATTTAAAAAATACGTAAGAAATATGTAAGAAATACTTCTGAAAAATAGTGATGATCTGCTGTTGCTGTAGCATCTATTAAAAAGTGCCATTTTCCTGTGATGTATTGTAGCCATTATGTTTGAGATAGTATGGCTACGTGGTGCCAGATGACTCAAAAATTCATCTGAGCAGGAGTTTACAAGTGGGTTGAGTTTCATTAACTAGCAGAGCTGTCTGGACTGCTTCAATTTAAGCAGTCCTGTAAACCCACCACACACTGTGGTTGATTCCCTGTACTGGAAGACAGGGACAGGGAACAAAATGAAGCTCCCATAAATCCAAGGGGAAATGGTCAACATCACTTAGACACTCACAGATCTAAGGGGCTGGGTGGGATCCACCCAAGAGTACTGCAGGAACTGGCAGAAGTGCTCACTGAGACATTTTCCACCACTTACCAGCAGTTCTGCCTAACCAGGGCAGCTCCACTTGACTGAAAGTCAGTGAATGTGCCACTCAATTACAAAAAAGGCTGGAAGGAGAATTCAGGGAACTACGGCCCTGTGAGCCTGACCTCAGTGCTAGGGAAGGTCACGGAGCAGACCACCCTGAGTACCAACCATCACATGGCACATACAGGACAACCAAGTGACCAAGGGCGGCCAACATGGGTTTATCAAAAGCAGGTCCTGCTTGACCCCTGATCTCCTTCTATGACCAGGTGTCCCACTTAGTGGATGAGGGAAAGGCTGTGGATGCTGTCTACCTGGCCTTTAGTAAAACTCTTGACTCCTTTTTCCACAGAATTTTCCCTGAGAAAATTGGCTTGAGCAGGTACTCTCTTCACTGGGTTAAATTAGCTGGATGTCTGGACCCAGAGAGTGATGGTGAATGGAGTTACATCCGGTTGGCAGCTGGTCACTAGTGGGGTTCCCTAAGGATCAGGATTAGGGCCGGTTCTGTTTACTAACTTTATTGGTGATCTGGGTGAGGGGTAAGTCAGTTCATAAATGACACCAAGTTGGGTGGGAGTGCTGATATGTGGATGGTAGGAAGGCTCTGCAGAAGAATCTGGACAGACTGGATTGATGTGCTGAGGCCAACTGTATGAGGTGCAACAAGGCAAAGTGCCAGGTCCTGCACTTTGATCACATCAACCAAAACATCACTACAGGCTGAGGGATGAGTGACTGCAAAGTGGCTCAGTAGAAAAGGACCTGGGGGTGCTGTTTGACAGCAGCTGAACATGAGCCAGCATGTGCCCAAGTGGCCAAGAAGGCCAATGACATCCTGGCCTGTATTGGCAAGAATGTGGCCAGCAGGACCAGGAAAGTAATTGTCCCCCATACTTGGCACTGGTGAGGCCACATCTTGAGTGCTGTGTTCAGTTTTGGGCCCCTCCATAAAACTAAAGCACTGAGGTGCTTGAGAAGGTCCAGAGAAGGGAAAGATCTGGAGCATAAGTCTTATGAGGGTCAGCTGAGGGAGCTGGGGTTGTTTAGCCTGGAGAAAAGGAGGCACAGGGGAGGCCTTATCACTCTCTACAACTCCCTGAAAGGAGGTTGTAGTAAGGTGGGGGTTGGTCTCTTCTCTCACGGAACAAATGACAGACTAAGGGGAAATGGCCTCAAGTTGGACCAGGGGAGTTTTAGATTCTGTAGTACGAAAAATTTATTCACTGCACGGGTTGTCAGGCATTGGAATAGTAGTCAATATCCCTGGAGGTATTTAAAAGGTGTGTGGATGTGGCATTTAGGGACATGGCTTACTGGGGAACTTGGCAGTTCTAGGTTAAGGGTTGGACTCTATGCTCTTGGAGGTCTCTTATGACCTAAATGATTCTATGATTCTAACTTGTTTTTACTGTCTTGTTAAATGCCAAAACATGTCGGGTAAGGAATTTGTTCCCTACTTTGTTTACAAGCAAGAAGATAAAAATAATGACAATCCTTTAATAAGAATTGCCTCAAAAAAAGAAAAAAGAGAAAATATTTCTCACTGATTTCACTGTAATGCACTTCTGTTAGCTCTACTACAGCTAAAAGGATGACTGGAAAATTTTGGCTAGCATTTCTTGAGTTTTCTTTAATTTCCTCAATTAATCATGGCAATGATGAAAAATAAGCATTCCAATATTTAATGTACACTTAACTACATGCCTGTCAGTAAAGCAAACTAACTGCTGAGGTCAGAAAAGCTCTGGTTCATGTTCCTTCTGAATAATAGTCCAGTGGTGGCAGCAACGTCTAGTTGTTAGAAGCTAAAAGAAGTGCCCTTGAAATATTTCAAATACTCTCATGTACTTGAAAGTGAAACATTCATTTAATAAAAGTGTAATCTTGAACAATAGAAAGTACTAGTGATTAAAACATGTAATCTTTTGAAACAGTTTCTCCTTCTCGTTCTTTGTACCCTTTGTAACCAAAAAAACCTCCACAACACATGAGTGAATTGTACAGGCACCTCAGAGATCTGTACTTAAAATTCAGTAGCTGGATACCAATGGTATTTTCAAGGAGGTGGGAGACATTGACTTAAACCAAGGTCTGAAACCACTAGAACATGTTCTTAGGCATATTCTCACTCCTCCTCTTCTGCTCCTTCAGTTTCTCCTTTTCTCTAGAAAAGTGTTTGATTAAATAGAAGAGCTCTCTTGCTTTTTTGAGCAGTTACCTGTTTAGGGTCAGATCAGACACCTTTTCTTAGAACGAGTAGTACCCTCTTCCACAAGAGTCCTTAAGATTGCAGTAAGAACTAACGGCAGTGTACAGCGTTCCTTCGAACTAACCATATTCTGGTCATTTAAACACATAAAGGTCACCTATATAACGTTTCCATTGTGTATTGCAAGCGTACGACTATCAAAGGCAGTTTGGACATCTAAAGCAGTGTCACTGAAATGAAAAGGAGGTAGCACAAGGTGAGCAAGTTTTTCCAGGATACTGAGCAAGGGTGTGAATAACCGGACTATGTAGAAACATGAGTGCTAGAGTGGTACGAGTACCAAAGAGAGCTCATTTTGGTACATGCCAGAAGGAGAGAAACTCATCTAGTCCAAAGTTTAACACAGTTAAACCTATTTTTGCCATTCAGACATTTGGACTAGAAGTTGCAGTGTAGACTGATCTGAAAGTATGTGGCTTGGCTACGTCTCAGGCAACTTGCTTCAAACACCTTGTGAGTGAAAGTCACAGGCTCCCAAAGCATTACTTTTGCTTTATTGTCAATAAAAGGATGGTTTTTGCATCTCCATATTTGCTATGATCCTGTTGTTTGATACAGAAAGTACTGGAAAAAGCTTTGAGCAACCAGCTGACAGCACCCAGAGGACATCGACCCTCTGGGGAATTTGGCTGTCTGGGCTCAGGGGCAGCATAGAGACAATTTATGCGTCCACCTATGGCACACCTCACTGGAGCTACTTCTTCTTTTCTTGGGAGCTGCTTTTAAGCTTTTAAAAATTTTTTGGTTACAAAAATGAAAGTCCATCCAGAAAGCTTACATGGTGTATCTTTTGAAATTTGAACAGATGAGTCCCTGCTATATTATTTGTTCTTGTCTGTGACCAGTTGTTGGTCAGATTCTTTGTTACCTATGTCCTGCTCTGAGTATTTTGGGTTTTTTATATTCTTCATAGTGGCACAAGTGGTCTCTTACTGTCTGGCTCTGTAGATCAGAACACAACATACTACCCCACAACCTGGGTATTAGTACTGTAATATATATAATAACTACAGCATTACATTAAACAAAAACCTTCTATCTCTCTGTGGCTAAAATTATACTGAAGTCAAAACTTAACGTCAGAAGAACAATACAGCTTAGTAAAAATTTGAACTAACACACTAATTTGAACCCCACCACCACATACACATTTGAGACATAGAAGCACTTTGTGCGTTCATACCAAGTGCGTCAAATACATTTCCAGGGGGTTTGGAACGACAGGGAAGAGCTTGGTTACCGAACCAAAGAATCTGTGACTCTGTCAGTTCTAGCAATAGCTGTTAGTATCTTTTTAATTTCTGAAAACTCCTCAGCCTCTTTAGGTCCAGCGAACCAATTACTCCCCTAAGAGAAGATGATATTGGCGTAACCCTCACTGTCTCATCTCTGAGGTGACAATGCTTTCTACTGTGGACAGTCTCATTTCTACCTCTGAAGGTGCTACTGTCTGGCTACCTTTGGTCAATACATCACCCCCTTTGTGTTTATTACATTTGGTGACCTGATGGTTGCCTGCTTGAGATATTCTTTAAACAAACAGTTCAGAACTGAACATGCCGTAGTCAGCATGTGGGTACAAATTTGCTCTTTTAAAGTTTTGCTTGTGAATTAATGAGTTAATCTAAATTAGAAGAGAAAACATTGGCAGAGTTGCCTACCTCTTGTTAGCCTGAGAGTTGGGAGCACATGAAGGCTCTCCAATCTGCATCTCCCACATGGCATCCCGCTGCTGTGCCCACTTGAGTCAAAGGGCAAGAAGCAAGTACTCCTTTGAAGTACTACCTTAAACAAGAGATAAGGAATAGTAAACTTAACCGAAGCCTAACTGATGGCAAACAATTCCGTCTTCTCATGCACAATAAGCAATTGCTGAAAGTGTCTTTCAACCTGTGTAATGTAATCATGACAGCAATCAACCAAGCCCAGTCTCTTTTTTTTGCTCTTCCCATGTTATTCTTTTACTTCAGCAGATCTTCCCTATAAAGCTGAGTGATAAGACTTTGCAATTGCATCCACGTTTCCGAAGAAACAGTCCACAAGGTAATGACAGGTTTTGTCACTGTAGCAGTGGTGGCTGTAAACAGTTCCCAAGCTTCCTGTTCCTGAATGATATTGCACTGGCTTCCTGCAATTACACAATACATTGTCATGCAGATTAGCCACGGGTCACCGAGTAGGGATAGGAAATTTCAGAGGTTTCTGTTGAACCTGTCAGGTTGGCAAATCTAACATAATGTTGGGATGCCCTCCAGCATTCCTCCCCATAATCCACACAGTTTATTGCAGGTTCTCTCTGAGAAGGGGGTGTAAAACAAGTTTTACTGTTCCCCTGAGGAAATGCCTGTTTTAGAAGCAGGCATTCAGAGTCTTCAGTTCCTTGAGGGAATGATTAGGGATAAAGGTTTGCAGGAAAGCAAGGTGAAGGAAACTGCAGGGATACAGAGGAGTCTATTTTAGGAATACAGGAGAGCTTGAGATCCTTATGGTCTTGGTCTGTCTTTCTGTGAAACAGGGACATTACAGACATGCACGTATACAGCTACAGTCCTTGGAATGAAAGGGAAAAGGCAGTGAATGTGAGCGTGCGGCTTTTTCATTAAGGTGTGGCTTTTTCATTAAGGTGACAAGGACAAATCTGGGGAAAAGATGTGCTTCCTCCTACTAAGGAGCTGGCATTTACAGTGGTCTTGTTATGTATCTAAAGTCAGGGGAAATAGTCAATAAACCAAAGAGGAGACATCAGAAACAACATGTAAAGTTAAGTTTAGAAAGGTAACATGTAAAGTTAAGCTGAGAAAAGGATCAGAGCTAAAATAAGCAAGGAAGGAACCAGTCACAGTATGCCTGTCTGCAATTTAGAAAATCTCATGCATCCAAAGGAAATAACAATGCATTTGGAGCACAGATCTCATGCTGGTCCTGTAATGTAAACCATGTATATTCAGAAATGCAAATGAAGATTGCATTTAATATGGAAAAATCCATGATTTGGAGATTTCATGACAAAGCTAAGCTTAGGAACTAAGCCTAGGCTTAGGAACAGATGTATCCTGAGTTCCATCAGAAAGCCCAGTGGTGTGCTATGATAAGATTAGACAGTGTTTTGGGGATCTGGAAAAGCTCCTTGCCCTCACTTGCTGTCCCTTACTGTGATATTTTTGTACGTGTATAAAATCAATTAAATTGTGTAGCAAATGAGTGTGATTTGATGAAATTAATCCAAAGGACAGTATGACTTCATGATGCTCTTTTCAGAGGACCTTAAAAATGTTTTCTCCTGTTTAATGGGATTGTCTCTGAGAAGAGTTTACACTCTCCCTACCTTTGTAGTAGATGAAATAATTGTCTATGACAGTATCAGCAACTATCTCTGTTAATGTTTTCCTTGCTTTTCAGGGATACTGAGTTACAGGTTTGATAGTTTTGTGAACATTTAAAATAAAAGAAGGATAAAAAAAACAGTCAACAGGTCTAGGAATATTTTGGTTTCTATTTCACCTCCTTTCACTTAAATATTCTACTGAAGGCGGGAGTTCTGGTCTGGGCAACCTAGAAATCTCACCTGTGGGATTACTATGGTGGAAGAAGAAAGCATATATTTATATTCCTGCCTTGTTTTAAGCACTAAAAGCTGCTGATATGAAAATCCTTCCCTCCCCCCACCAGCCTTTTTCTCTGTTAAGTGAGTGAACCTACAGAAATTGTTTTTAAAACATGATCTCCATTATCGCTCAACAGATGTCTGTCCCTCCTTTCTGTGTCCCCACTGCTGCAATTATCTTCTTGAAGCCATATGGGGAGAAGCACAGGCTAGACATTCACTGAATTGACTCATTTATTAATCATTCGTTATCTTTTGTAAGAATGAGCAAATTTACTGGGTTGTGTCTGAACAAGAGTTTTCTGAGCAGATTCTACAAGTCAGCATTTTCTGAGGTTGGAAAGATCCTGAAGATGAGAAAAGTGCTGTCTTCCTCCATTAACAGTGCTTCTCCACTAATCTGCTGATTACCCTGAGTAGCCAGAGTAGCCAAAATGCGGATTATGCCCTGGCACAGGCTTCGTGCATGCAGAACATCTTAACTTCTGTCATGGTAGAGGACTGTGTTCTAACAAGCTGGTTGAAACTTATGCTTCAGCTTGCCATGGTATGTTTATTTAAAGGCTTAACAGCTTGCCATGGTTACATTTGATGTTATTATTAATAGGAAGTGTTTTGTTTTGACTCTCTTTCCTGCCTGACTTAGGGTCCTTTTTTACATCATGGCCATCCCTAGACATATAAATGCACCTTCCTTAGATCCCTTTCCACACCTTCTGCAGTCACAGAAGTCTGCATGACCAGGTAGGCAGCACAGGAACCACAGCAGATAAAATCTAGGCCAGAACGGTCACGGCATCTGCATAGGGATGGCCTGATTTGAAATCTTCTATTTGGAACAATTTTTCACATTTAAAAATAACCTTTAAGCCCCAGTACTCTTTCTCTCCCCCAACAGAGACAGAGTCTGGTGGAAAATCTTTTTGGGGAGTTTTGCAGGGAATTCAGGTTTCATCTGTCATTTCAGTTAGGAGAATGTGATAGATGACTACCTTAAAATGAAACTTTTTACAGAAAAATATAAATTAAATTCCTACATTTCTGTGAAGAAAACCAAACCCACCCAAACTCTTTACATTTCACTGGAATTAAATTTTAGAGTGAAAGAATATGCCTGAATCAAAAGTAAGTTCTGTTAGGGTAAATAGCATGACTCTTCTTGACCCCAACAGAAGCTGCTGGGTCAGGGTCTGCCTGGCTTAGCTTACCCCAAAGAGGGCCATTTAGTAGGTAGTTGATTGGTGTAACTAAATTCCAAAAACAAGTACAGTAACTGCAGTGGGCTGATGACTATAGCTAAACTGCTGTTCTCTAAACAGTCACATAGCTAAATATCACTTAAGCAGCTTGGCTTAAATTACCTTGGAACAAGTTACTGTGAAAGGGAAATGAAAGCATATAAATGAGTCTGAGACACTTGTATTCATTTGAGAAGTGAGGGAAACAATTAAGATAAACCAGAAAATGGCAGGCCTGTCGAGCCATATGGCCCTTTCCTGTTTCTAACACTTCTTTTGTTTAACTTTTCCAAAGCAATTTTGTCACTATTACTACTGTGGTTGTTTCAGTTTTAAACATGTTTTCCTAGCATTCAATCTTTTCCTCAGCTGCCCCTGCCTAAAAAAAAAAATAAAAAAAAAAGAAAAAAGAGAAAGAAAGAAAAGGAAATTAAAAAAGTCTCAACCCAATTAAAAATAAATCCTAGAAAAATCTTTAAGGTGCTCTTTGGCTCATGTTGCCTTTAAAACTTTGCACTGTATACTAGTTTCTTTTGTTTTTTGCTTTCTGCCTGTTTTGCCCAGCTGTTGGGCACTCCTGTGTTCTGCTATAGCAAAACAGATGCAGACTACAGATCACATGGACTGCTTCAGTTGAATGAACGCAGCTTTGGTCATTAATCCTGTCTATAGGCTCTTTGGCTTTTTTTTAACAAGTTGTCTTTTTTTTTTTTTTATTCTAGTTTTTAATCATTGTTTTCAAAAAATTAAGAAATGGGTCTAAAAATGTGTGAGAGATCGAGATCAAGCAGGCTGCTGTGAGCTTTGAAGCATAAAAAATAAAGGAAAAAAAGAAGCTTTTATTGTCAGGAAATGGCAAATACCTAGCTCAGTTTAACAATTCTGTCTGGCTGTAAGATAGGGAAGTAATGCCTTTGGCAGTACATAAACTCATGTTTTCTTGCCCTTTTGTCTTCCGGTGTAAAACACTTGAAAAAATCACCTGTCCATAGCGAAGTTAAACTCCTGGCTTTAACACAGTTGCATGGGAACTTCAGTTTATTAATGAATACAACATACCCTCTTTGATTTGAATGCTTTCAGAGCGCTGAAAAGATTCAAAAGGCATCGCTTCCTGCACCAGCGGCGTGCCTTTATACATCTCAGTGGTTCACCCCTACCCAGCTGCTATATCTCATTAACAAGCGTTTGGCCATCGCAGCGAACTTCGCAGTGTTGACACTTGAAAGGCCCAGGCAGGCGCTGGCAGGCTATCAGCTATGGCAACAGGAAACTGCCCCAAGACAACACTGAGAAAACAGCAGCTGCAAAAGCCAAAAGCAAAAGAGGACAGGGAGACCTAGGTGTTTCCAGGCTGTGCTGTTTTCCATATGGGCTGTTTGTGCAGCAGAGCAATGCCAAGGGAGGGGAGGAGAAGAAAAAGAAAAGAAAGGTCTAATAAGGAGGTTGATATAAGCTCGGTAGGAGCTGGGGCATTAAATACTTTTTTGTTACATTTTAATGGCTTCCTAAAGTCTATTTTCATGCAAATAAAAGCCTGTCTGTTTAAAGAGTTCACAAAAGCCAGGCCTGGGGCCGGTTCCCTGAACCATCTCTGGCCTGGGGTGGCTGGAACCTGCCACCCTTTCCTAAGGGACATGCTGTCCTTGTCCCCTTGCTTGCAGCACGTTCCCTCTGCAGACATGCTGGACACTTAACTCCCACGACTCAGTATCATTATACCCTGAACAACCGTGGCTGCAGCCTTCAGGCCAAACAAGCTCTGTTTCCCAAGTACCACTGGAGTGGTGAGGTGTGTGAGTGTCAGCCAAAATGGGGCACCCGCTCTGCTGCTGCCCTGCCCCAGGCAGAGTGTGCTTTTCTCCAGCTTTGTGTCACACAGAGAGCTACAGAGCTCAGAGGGGAGGCATAGAGGGGATCCTACAGGAGGCAGCACAGTGAGTGCCTTTATCGTTGTACACTGTACATACACTGGTATCCTGACTTGGTGTCAAATGATGATGAAGGGATGAATAAGCAAAGGAACAGTGAAATATGGAGCATTGAAATTAGGATCCTTACTTAACCATATCGTGCTTCTATTTTACATATGTAAAGGAAAAGTAAACCCTGGATGCAGTTTATCCTCCCTCTTACTCTGTGCTTCCACTGGTGTACCAGGTTAACTACAGACCATTCTGCAAACATTTGCAGGAAATCTTTAAGTAACAATGGTCAAATTCATACAACAGTATGGAAAGCAGCAGCAGCAGAAAGCAAACTGACATGAGCTCAAGACTCACCACCACCTTAACATTTTCAATGGTCTGGAAAAAATCCTCTCAAATAGTTTTAAGTTTTTAATAAGGATTTGTCTTTATTTTTCCAGTGGTTCAAATGTAGTGCTAACCATTGCCATGTTTCTTCCTTCAGCTGCTTCAGGGGTTTTGCAGCTGTGAGAGGCTTAAGGGCGGATGTTTAGATAATTCAAGCTTGTATTTTACATTTACAGGTAGAAGTTGTATACACTATCACTATTACAGAAAATGGAAACTATTTTCTCAAGCCTCATGCACGTCAAGCTCTGTGGTTTATACTAAAAGTGGATTTTATAGCCTGTTGTGTACACTTCGTGTTTCCTGTGCCAAGGAACCACAAGACAGAAAACCTGAAACCTGTGAAGTTCTCCTGCCTTAGACCTTGGTGTAGCATCGTCACCAATGGTTTCCAGCACAGCAGCACACACTTCCAGTTCTGTAATCTGTGGTTTAGCTGCAGGGTGACTCAGGTGGTGATTCAGTAGGTGGCAAGCTTCCCTCTGTCAATATTGAACTCATGTCCCACTATCCAGGTACACAGGACTGTTTAGAGGACTAACCTTCTGCTGGGATACAAGAGAAATGCAGTGACCGATGACTGCTGTTCAAGATCCCACAGCACAAGTGGAAATATTAACTCTTGGGCACAGGCCAGCTTTCAGTTTGATGGAATACATTCTGCTTAAATTTTCCTTTCTCATCCTTATGCTGGTTTGTAATCTTGATCTTCCTGATGTCTTCTTTCCACATGACAGAAGGCTGCACGCTTTAGTATGGGACATGATTTTTCCAGAACCTGGTATCTTGAGTAAAGCAGAAATAAATCATAGCAGGAATGATGTTAATCCTCATTATTAAAATAGTTCACACACCCTTTGTTCAAAAGTACAACAATGTAGAGATATTTGAGATTAATCCTGGATTCTCACATGGTATCTGTTGGTAAAAGAACATGCATGTGAGAGGGTAAGTGCAAATGCCAGGTTACCATGCTGCTTATTACCACTATACAGGCCACTGGGAAATAGCACTTAATTCTAAGAAAGGCATTTTGCTAACAAGAGTTGTATGCTGCAAGAAGTACATAAGTTTATACTTTTTCCATTTTATCTAACTAAACTCTATTATTATTATTATTATTATTATTATTAATAATAATAATATTTTACATTTCTGGTAAACTATTATGTGTTGAAACTGATATTCCTAAAAACCTTCCATACTTCAGATGTTTGCCAGTTGGGAAGTGGCTTCTGGCAATTGAAATGAGCAATGCTTGTTCTGTGGCTGGCACATTGCTGGAGCAGAGCAGTCAGTGAGCACACTTTCATGCCAGGAGGACGTGCATGTGCTTGCCTCAGTGTGTAAGTCTCTCTCTTTTGCTCATTTGTGCAGCTTCACAGGGTTTTTCTTCCCTGCTCCTGATCAGATATTTTCATGTTCTGGTATGAATTATCTGTTGTTGCCCAGATACAGCCCCTGCTCTCTTCTTGAGAAAGAATTGCAGTATTCCCCCTGTGACTTACAAAACCATATCTAGAATATATAGGGGTTTTTAATGATTTATTTGTCATATGTGTCACCCAAATAGGGAATTACTGGTCTGCTGAAAGAACAAATAGAGAATTTGTAGATACAGCGTTATTTCCCCTGGGTGCTACATTAAGACAATAAAACATTTATTGACATTGGAGTTGGTTCTTCAGTGTCATGAAAAATAAAAACAACCTCCAGCCAAAGCAGGCTTATAGAAATCAAAAAATATTTTCTGAGTCTATATTAAGAAGTACTTATTGCAGATTTTGAGAAGCAGCGGAATATATGACAGAATAGATCCTTACTCAAGAAGTGTAAAAAATACTCATGTATCAGTTCTGGAAGACAAAACCAGAGTTCTGGCTTGCTCATCAGATAGCACCATTTTAAATATGTGAAGGCACATGAAGACAGACATATGAGAAGCAATTACCAGATGAGAAGATCACCAAATAGCTACTTTATTGTATAACTATGATAAACTAAGGGTATGTTTGAAAAAAAACCCAAACCAACACTGCAAAATACAGAGCAAGTCTATGCTCTTGTTTAGGAAGTCAATTTTTTTTTTTAACTTTATAAATTAAAAGTCCCTTCTTCTATGAAATTTTACATACCTCAGATAACATGAAACATTATGTATGCTCTTAAGACGAAATTGATTAATTGTGATGTCCTGCAAGTATTCGTACCAGTGTATCTCTTTTACCCCCTCACTGAATCTGAAAAAAGTTCATCTGACTCTGCATATTTAAAATGAAAATGTAAATTAGTTTTTCCATGTAACAATTTTGATCCTTATACAGAATTATTTTTGTGTATGGGGAGGCTAGGAGAGGATTAGAATTTCTAATTTTAAATTCTATGTCTTCAATTTTAACAGACTTGAGGAACATGGACTATACAAAATAGAACTGTGTGCCCATCAAATAAAACATATTAATTTATTTCTGGAATGAGATTTTAAATGTGAAGTTTTGCTCCAAGGCAATTTTTTTTTCCGCTTTCTTAATCCTAGGGTAAGATGAAACAATATATATAACAAAATGTTAACGTTTCCTTGATTCCAAGAATTCTATTGCACATTTTTTAAGGAAACCATCATCTCACAAATGTCTTTTAAAGGAAGAGAGTTTTGAGGTAGTAACTTGGCCATGTAAATTGTTTAGGAGTTTTTTGGGTTCGTTTTTTTCACGTGAGCATCTAAGATTATTTCTGGTAGACAAAGCAGCTAAGCTCCAATCCACAAAGCTCACAAACATTTGCACATTTTCCAGTTCATAAAATGTGCCATGAAAAAGAGCTCATTATAGGCATATTTATTTGAAAGATTTCTTGGTGTTCTGCTTCAAGAAACGATGGCTGATTTGAAATTGAGAAAAGTGCCATAAAATGGGTTTCTTCAGCTTGATCAGGTTCAGTGAAGATCATAAAGGACTGTAAAAGCCTGGATTCATTCAGTCTTGTGCCTTTCCAAAGCTCCTGCGAATGTTTTGTATCATTGCTGTCAGATGTGATTTTCTCTGCTGCTGCAAATGTGCACAACAGATTTACTGTTACAAGTAATAGATAGTAAATTCCTGACATAGAGGCATTTAGGGCCACTGCCAGATGTCTCATTTTAATAATACATTTGTATATCCGAGTTCCAGAGGGACAATTAAGCTGTGAACAATAAAGATAAAATCATCGGAGGACAGGTATTTCCACTTTACTGTTGTAGTCAATCTACGGTGCTCAATAAAATGGATGAATTTAGTTTTGGTTTTGTGTTGTTACAACAGGATTACTATCGCTTAGGTCTCATTCAAAAAATAGTGGATAAGGACATGTCTCCATTACAACTGTCTGCATGGGAAGAAGATGGTCTGTTGCTCCAACTTTTCTCTGACAGTTTGGATGCAGAATTATCTCCATCAAGCTCCAGAATGCATTAGGCAAATGGAGTCTCATTTCTATCTTCAGCAAATTAGGGATGTTGAGAGATCCGTTGGCTGGGTACTGACAATTTGTTATCTGTGCAATTGAATTGCCTGGGAAACACTGCCCAGCCTTGTGAAGGGCTTATCTATTTGCTGCAGGTACAGGAAAACTGTGCAGGGAGGTTTCAATAATTACCTGCTTTCTGGTTTTCCCTTAGGCAGAGTTTTGAACTAATTTTGTTTAACTGGTACAAAAAACAAGGGCTATGTCCACAACTAAAGGGTGTCCGGGAGCTGCTCAATGTAAAAGCTCAGTCACAAAGAGAAAGAGAGGGACAGTGCAGGTCTAAAAAATATTTTTACTTAAAATTAGTGGGATCATGAAGACATTGTTAAAAGAAGCAGTAAAAAGTCCAAAGCGTTAACTGGTATAATAGGTGAGTCAAGACCTGACCTTTCCAGAAATTCAATATTGTTTGAATTGAATAAGAAATTCTGATATAGATACTTGTTTCTCTATGTTTGCCCCTGTGCCACTCTTCAAGATAGACTATGTTTAGGTGTTAGTGTTAAGAGGTAGATGGATTATAACAATCAGAACAGAGAAGAAATAAAGGGATTACTGAGGGAAGTCTTCTCTAAAAACCTGTTGGTTTACAGTGAGTCTTACCTTACCTAAAGATGCCATAACTCCTTCCAGCCTACTCCTAAACTTTGAAACTGATTGGCTTTGACTCTTGGTCTTCCTTTTTCATAATACCTAAATGACCAGTTGCATGGGCCCAAAATGCCCTTGTCCTGGCTTGCAGGGGTCTGGAAAATGGTAACAAAAGGTGACTGTGGGCAGGGAGCCCTCCGGACTGTTGTTTCCAATGATGGCAGTTATCTGAAATTGGCAGTAGCAGAATGTGGCACAGATCCTGTTCCTGTTTCCCGTTTTCAGGGCCTCTCTGTGGCTGAGTCAGTCCTTTGGAGTGGTGTCCTGTCTCTCTGGGTCACCTGGGTGATGCCCCCTGCCAAAGGCTAAGCAAGGTGGGCAGTGTGCCCCATATTCATGTACCCCAGTACCTCTGGGATGCACATTAGGGTCAGAAGTAGCCGTGCTCTACCCTCATACTTTGGGGGAAAAATGTTTGCAGAGATGAGGAATGAGCCTTTACATTTTCCAGTACATCCATCAAACTAGAGCTCAGGGAAACCAGGATGTAGGCCTGCATCTGCCCTCAGTTTAAACCCATCTCTTGTGATGCAGAAGAGACAGGAAAGGGCTATAAAAAATATATTTTTGAAAGGTTTGGTTTTGAGGCTGATGGTTGGAGAATCCCTCTATTTTCACAGGCATAGGAACATCGTTTAGTGTACATTATAGCTTCCCACCACAGGGTCACCCTAAACTCTGGTCTGAAGGAAACACGCTTGACTACAATCAATCTGGATCACATATTCCAGTATATTCAATTTACAAGTGTCCTTCTTCAAACTACCCCTCCTTTCCTAGTAAAGATGAGACAGCTTTAGACAGATAGTTTTAAGAATTATCCCGTGGGTACTGTTAAAGAGACCAATTCATAGATACTCATGTGTTAACCACATGTGTGTCACTGACAGTAAGTACTTAGAACCTAATGGTGAGGGGGTAATGAAAATAGCCGAAATCATAGAAAATCATAGCAAAAAAAACCCTGTGCAAACTTCTTTTAAAAACAATCAATTAACAAGCCACTGGGCTATAAACGTGGAATATCGGAATAAGAAGAAAAGCTATTAACGGTCCTGCCCTGCCATTATCAGCAATTCTTAGCTTTCTTCAGATACATTCTACTCCCCTGCCTCCCCACGCCTTACATTTTTCTTTGTAAATAGTATAAACCGAGTACCAAATTTCTTCCCTGGTTTCAGCGGCCCAGAAAGTCTCCCTGGCATAAATCAACCTGCTTTGAAGACGTCTCCCTTCAGCTTGGTCTCGCAGATTAACAATGAAAAGGGAAGAGACAATGGTACAGTCAGACAGCCCTCCAAAAAACACATTAGTTGAGAAGTAATAGCTGATTAGTAAAATCTTCCCATCATTTAAAGATGCATTTTCCTTAGTGATGAAAACCAGGTCTCCTTAGACCTCGAGTCAGTGTCTGGTCTTCTAGGTCAGTTCCAGTGTAGGTTTATGTTGTGATTAGAATGGAGTCTGCAGTTTGGGTATGCATATGTGCATATGTGCAAGTCAGCTTTTAATGTCAGAGTTTGGGCAAGATTCAGGGCTGTAGCTGCAGCAAAACCAGAGAGGCACACTCAAACTGAATTGTGCACTGCTATTGGGGTCCAGTCAAGCTGATGAACCACATGAGGCCTTGAGTGAGGTGGGAGCAGAGCACACACTTCACCACTGTCCTCTGCAGTGATTTCAGCTTTACCTCTGCATGGAAGGGCAAGTAATGTCATCTTCCTTGGTGTTGAAGAGTGCATTGATTCTTTACCTTGCTTTTTCTCTGTAAGACAAAAAGGTCTTCCATGTGGAATTTGCAGCATGTGAGCTATGATTATCTCTAGTCTTGAGAATGACATTTGTGCAATTAATTGCTGGTAACTACTGCATCCAATCTACTTTAAATTCTGACAAATTATTCCATGAGTAGTTTTCCTTCTTGGTCTGCTGTTGCATAAACCCAACTTTTAAAGATGCTGGAATGCAAGGATATATGAACATAAAAGAAATTGCAACTAGGTGAATATGCAGGGTCAATTAGATTTATTTCAAAGAATTTATAAATAATTTAACGATTTACAAATCACAGCTTTCTTTATTTAATCCCATTTTATAATCAGATTGTAAATCCTTTATAAAATGGAAAATAAGATTTTGCTACAGAAATACTTTTCTATGAAAGAGCTCACATACAAAAAAATGTTTTTTGAAACATCTATGAATCTGTGGTCTTGCTTAATTTTTTTACTGTTGTTGTTTCAATAATATGAAATTAATTATAAATAATATTTTAAACACTATGGAAATCTATTAAAATCTATTATTGTTGGAAAATGTTTTAATGTTTTTTAGAACCTCTACTAAATAGATCAAGAATAAATTGATTGCAATAAGTAAATATGCAATTTAACCTGAGTCTAGCAGGACTATATATGTATATATATATATTAATGTGTACAAAAAAAAAAGAAAATAGGGCTATACAAGACACATAAACACCACTCCTTTTCCCAGAAGCACCTATACTAATGTCTGCCCGATACAATTTTCATATAAGATGCCTTACAATATTAATGTTTCTAAGTCTTGTGATACACATCTTTTTGCTTTTTTTACAAAAGCTTTAATTGTCAGAGTAAGGGGATTAAGGAGGAACCTTGACTTTCTTTAAAAATCTTAACATTGTCTCCTATCTGACAGGTTGTATAAATATATTGACTAAATCTGTTTGACTTTTGTGGTCACCTGGACTCCAACAGGCATATTTACAGAAGCTGAAACAGCATCTTCTCAATATTTGGGTAACTGAATGTCTCTCCTTATATCCCAGGCATTCTCTGATTGTACAACTACCAAAATAAACAAAAGAGAGGCATGATCCTCTCCTCAAGCCCTGGATCCCTGATTTTCCATATTGCTTAACTACTATTTCATTTCCTGACTCCCTTTTGGACTGCCCCAGTTAGCTGCCACTGTGATGAAGCTCAGGAGTGGCTAAATAGGGTTCATTTCAGATAACATGACTGTATCAATCTGACCTCAGTCTATCCTAAACAATCCTCTGACAGCATCTCAAGCTTCAAACACCCATACAGGACTTCATGACATTCACTAAGGAAGGCAAGAAATAACTTCAGTCCTCCCTGGCATCTGTGACACACTCCCTTTGCTATTTTAGGCACTTTTAACTGGAACAAAACATGAAATGAGTAATAAGAACATCTCAGGGACTCATGGTCCTGAGGACCACTCTGGACAATCTGCTATACAGTGTGGGTATGACTATCTTGTTCTAGATGTCACTAGCCCTTGGATCCCAAAGCTAGGCAATCTTGGGATCAGTGCCAGTCTCTAAATAGTATGGTGGACTTTGGAAAATGAGGCTTCTGTGTTTGCATGCAAATCTAATTAGTACATAATTATTCATTATGCCAATTTTCCTCATCAGTGAAGCCAGTTTTCCATTTACCAGGTCATTAATGATTTGTCTGATAATCAAATCTAAATTGATTTTAACTGTTTGTTTTAAATCCCTAGGGATTAGAATACCTGGATGTTTTAATGCTGTGGGGGACCACTGAAAATCCACTGACTAAGTAATGCTTTGTATGTTTCTTCAGTTACTCCTGACAGCTCAAGCTTGTTCCTATTCATTTTCTACTCAGACGACTGGGTCTGAACTTTTCAGTGTATTTTAAAAATTTTGTGTACAGTGTACAAATCACTTTAAACCAGAGTAAAATAGAGCAATCTGAATCCCACCTAAGTTTCGACGCTTACGTAACATTTCTCTGGGCACTAAGAGAGAGCCCTGCTTGGTTTATCCTATGCAGCAAGCATTTATGCCTGGCCTTAGTTTCAGCACACTAAGGCAACTGGTGCACCTATGCTTAAAATGCAGACTATATAACTGGACTGTCAGAGCCAAGACCTCAGTTTCCTCAGGGCAGGGCTGTTAGCCATTCTTGCTGAGAGGCTTAAAAAGGAAACATTTACCTATTGCCCATTTTTCCTGCAAGTCTGGTCTGCAGCATGCAGAAATTGCAGCTCAAAAGTGTTTTGATAGAAACCACCATGTTCTCTGGGGCCTGCTTGGGTTAGGCACCATCCCACAGCAGAAGCAGAAACAGCCCAGATCCACTCTTTACAGGGCCATCTGGGCTATCTTTTGGTCATGAGCTGTTCAACTGCCCAGCTTCCAGCCAAGCTCCTCCACAACCTGTGCCCTCTCTGCTGCTCTCAGGAGCTGTGGGATACTCTGGAAGTGGTGAAGCACGATCATTCACAGGAGAGATGGGGGGGAACTGCACCATCTGCACTGCTTCTAGCCATCATTCTCAGTCATTCTGAGATTGTGTAATTTCAAATTCACAAACAGACTGTTACTGGATAAACATGATTTGGTCCTTTAAGTCAAGAGCTCATACTACAGCATACTGGCATACCTTTAAGCCTATCAGACTTTTAAGCCAAAGGTTTCCTTAAGGAAAGGCTGAGGTTTTATTCAGTGCCAAGTCTATCCAAGACTTTATCCATCCTCTTGCAGAGGAGCAACTGTGTTAGCCACTCTGCACACAGTTTGCCCTTCTCCTGCTTGTCTACAGAGCCAGAAATGGACTCAGCAACACCCCGCTCACCAGTCCCCTTAGCCAGGGAGGGAGGAAACTCCTCCAAAAGTGGTACAAACTTCTCCTACACTGCATCTCTCAGGCAATTCACCTGTTCAAAAAGGTGTACTGGGTATGCATGACTTTACTGGATGGCTGGTGGCCTGGTGTCTGGTGATGCAGCAGGGGCTGCCTGAAGAGCTCAGGGTCTGGCAGCCAAGAGGAGGCTGGGAGGAACTGCCTTGGAGGAACTATTGTACAGGGCAGTGCCATATTCTTATGAAAGAGGGGGCAACATGTCCTACCGGAGTCACTGATTTGGAGGAGAATACTGTGTCTAGCGGCATGAGTCTCCAGGTTCATGCATGATTCTACTGACCAGTAGAAATTTGTCAGTAAGCCATTCCCAGGCCACCTGGAAAAGCCCACTGGAGGGTATTGGGAGAGGTGGGTGCACCTGAGGTATCGTTTACTTTCAGAGTGCCTTGAAAAATCACACTGCAAAGTGCATAATAGGGAGTTCCCCAGTCACAGCAGGAGCCAATATCCTGAGACAATTTGTGCCAATAGTGCTGAGAAGGAGGAAGGGGAAGGGGTCCATATTCTCTCCCAGAAATACAGGCAACTTACAGAGTCACAGAAGAATGAAACAGGGATCAACACGACCGGCTGTAGGCGGTCAGCACTGACTGCAGCGTCCCTGCTGGACAGTTCTCTCCTGCCTTCCCTACCCCCAGAGCAAGGAAACAAGACAGTGGTTTTTTGTTGACAGCTGCAAGAAAAACAAAAGGCTGGGGAAAAGCTCACTCCCAGCCCTCCTTACCTTCTTCACAGAGGGAGGTCTGGAGCAGGGAGAGCTCAGCAGGGGTGAGGCCAGTGTTTGGGGAGCGATGGTGGGGCTGGGGGGAGACGACAGGAAGCGAGAACCCACTGTCTCCCTGCCCGGTGCAAACACACACAGTCTTAACCTACAGCTGAACTTTTGCCCTTGAGTGACCAGTGCCATTAGGACGCAGGTCAAAAGGTTGCAGGGTGACAGAAAATGGAACTTTATTGAATGAAAGAGAAAATGAAAAAATTCCTTTGTTTGCTTAACTCCGTGTGGTTTGTATAGCCACTGTGATCCCATAATGGAGTCCAGAGTGAAAAAGTAACTTGATTTATCACATGCAAAGAAAAAAAAAACCCGGGAGGAGGGATTTTACTAAGGGAATAACTAAAAAAAGGGTGAAAGACTAAAACCTGCAAATCCCTAAAACATTAGAATAAATGTGACTTTAATCAATAAAAGCCCTTTTATAGATATGAGGCAGAGGAAGATTTTTCATTCTTTAGGAACAAGTGTATATTAGGAACACCAGTGTATATATCAGTGTACATGAAAGATACCAGTGAGGCATGTTGAAAGAACGTTCTTCCTCTATGAGTCAGGAAAAAGGTGTACATATAGGAGTGTCTGGCTTAAAAATATTTTGGTTTGACATGTGTTTGAGTACCAAAATCATAGCTCTATATGCATAATCCATCTGCATTTATATGCAAAGGCAAAACCCAGATATTTAAAATCCGTTTGAAAGGAAAGAAAACATCTCTGGATACGAAGAGAGAAAAAGGGTACAAGAGGTAGGGCTTTGTCTAGAATTGGATATTCCAGATGAACTTAACTAAATGTACCTGAAATTTCAGCATATTTGGCATGCTTAATATGCATTGGTTTTTTTCATTTCTTGACGTAATGTGGTCCATCAATAAAGATATAGCTGGTTAAAATCAGACTGTTTGAAATACTGGATTTTTAATGGAGTGGCATATTCTGAATCAGATCCAAAGAATTTTAAGGCTTAATATGCCAATTCTCAGCTGTCTCAACAATGAGATATAAATCAGTGGAGCTAGAGCACAAGAAATTGAATGAAGTCCAAAGCTATGCCAGGTAGTAGTACTCAGGATATACAGATATCTCCAGAAACACTTAAATGTCTTAAAGTGAATTAAGTGTTTCATGATCTGTCATTCAGAGCACAGAGGAGCAGATTTTGCCACCTGTGTGCATATGTAACCGTGGATGAGATGAGGGGCACCATACCCACTCTGTGCATAAATACTGCTTGAGGGACATGGGGCTGAAATGCTGCTTGGTATGAACAGGGCATCAAAAGCTGGCTTCCAGCTGGGACTCTCAGATCTCTGTTACTCTTCCCCCTTCCTCTGCATTGTCTCCTTCTCTCTCCCTCTCCTTTTCGTCAGTCAGTCCACAACCTGCAGGGCTACAGCAATTACATCTACATCTCCGGTGTGCCCCACAGCCTCTTCTTTTTGATCCCAGGGAACAACCAAACCTCCTGGCCTGACACTTAGCTCTAGAGTGACATCCCCTGTAGGGTGTGTCTTCAAGGGTCCTCATTTCCAGAATATATTCATGTCTTGCTGATTCTTTTTTGCACTGTGTCACAAGCACAGGCCTTTTTTTCTCATCCGTACAGCTAAAACTCATATCCAGACTGCTTTTGGTGTTGCAGTCACGGATCTCACTTACTGCAATGCCCTGTGCTTTTGTTCCTGACAACTGCAACCATGCTCTCATCATATCTATTTGGACTGCTGCTGTCAAGATCGTTATCCCCATCTGTTGCCTCGAGTCTGTCATAATTCTGTTTGTCTCTTTGCACTGTCTCCTCCTTCTCTGCTATAACAAATACACCACCTTTCCCCATTCCCACTTAAATGACACTGTAATCAGTACTAAAAGGCTGACTGCTACCTCTATTAGGATTGTGTTATCAATTTCTATCATCTCCTTTCCAATTTTCAGCCATGCATTTTCAATTTTTCATCTTTCTCTCCACCAAGGTGCAGGAGGAAATCCCCATAAACTCATGCAAACCTACTTTGTTTCCTGACATCAAAAAATGCTATTGCAATTTCCCTCAGCTCTCCCATCAGGCTGTCTGATTCCACCTAGTGTTAGCGCTCAGACCCCTGAAATCTTCCTTTTCTTGTTCTCTTTGTACAATGCCTAAAGCAATGCGGTCTTTGTTCCTGACTAAGTGTTTCAGTTTTCTTAGGTAACACAAATAATAATTATTTGTAATAATCCTCTTGGTCAAATAAAGTTAAGTGAAGAGTGACGCCATTAACTCTAAGCATAGAGAACCCATGTTTATATGAGTATAATGGATAAAAAAAAGATGTTTCTTTTATTTTAGTTTTTCTGTTCACCTACAAAGATTAATAATCACCATACACCTCCCCTTACACCCCCCGAGACTGTAGAAAATGTGGCTTTAACAAAAATAGAAAACCAAAAATGTGTAACGAAGTGTATTTCATGTTCAGTATTTTGAATTAACTTTGAGGCTGTGAACTAAATGCCTATGAAATTCCTTAAAATGCTACTTAAATATAAACTTGTTTGTACATGAAATCTTGAAGGCACTGTAAGTTTCTTTTTTCATTCCCTCTTTTTTATTCTCACAAGCATAGTTGGACACATCATAGTTTACTGGCTTGCAACTTGTCTCCTTGCAAATATTAAAAGTTGCTTTTAAGATCATGGAAAGAATCTGAAAGAAGAATTTCATGTTTTGTAGAGAAATCTTGGTTCTGGTCTATAATCCTTTATGCCAAGTTTCAGTAGATTTTTACAGCCAAGTTATACACTTCCTCTGACAATTTTTAATGCTACCAGACAATTTGGCTACATGCTATTGTTATCAAAATGCTAAAAGAAAAATGCAACAACTCATTATGTTGGGGAACTAGTGTCAGTAGACAGTTATTATGACTTTTAGTGTTGTTTCTGTTCAGCAGGTATTAACATGTTTGGAGAAAAGGAAGAAAGGACAGTAATAAAAGCTAGAATTTTTTTTGTGGGTGGGTGAATGATTATTCTTCCACACACTGCCAGAGACAGAAAGTAATTTGTGGAAGGCATTGTTCAAAGCAGAGATATTTTGGGAGCAAAAGTATTGTGCATTGTATATGTTATGTCAGTTTTTTGGGAGGTCATGTCAGAGTGCTGGGAGAAGTTTTGGGAAAAAAAACCAACAAGAAGCCCCACGGCATTTCGTTATCTTCAACAACTCACCAGGAATCTGACACCTGGAGAATATGAATTTAGCAATTAAACTTGTCTTTCTCAACCGTAATATCTACTAGACAATATATATGGATCTTTAAAAAAAAGCTAATTTATTCTGTACAGTGATTGAGGGTTTCTGCAGCTATTACAGAAGGGAGTGTAAAAAATGCTTAAGATTTAAGATGGAATTCTTCTGAAAGCAACTAACACCTCTGCTTGATGTGGACAAAGTGTCTGTGGATGTATCTTTTAATTGAGAGATTTGGAATACAGTGGCAGCCTAGGTGATTCATTTAGGGCAAACAGATGACATGTAGCTAGTTGAAGTTAAAGGCTATGAATCTCACTCACAGAAACTACCTACGCTTGTTTTGGCACTCCTCATTGTGCATGTAAAGGATCAACCTCTGACCACCGCCGGTAGCATCACAGCAGCAGTCACTGTGCTGAATGCAGGCAGAATGCATTTATACAACAGCAGCAAGATGATCCCATTTAATATTTAAAAAGCTTACCATAAAAAATATGGCTTACTTGAAAAAACAAATACACTCTTTACAAAACAGAACAAAAATAGGTTAATCACTTTTCAGATATTTGCAAGTGCCATGTGCAATCAGGCCATAGCATCTCTGTGAAAACTGCCAGCTTGTTCTGGTACTGAGAGAGAGGGGCTACTGCTGGGAAATAACTAAGATGTTCCCTCATTTAACACAGGCCACAGAACAGCTGCCGGATATGAATGCCTTTCAGTCACCATTGATCAAGAATCGATTCAAATTAGTGACCTAGAAATAAAAGGCTGAATATTAAAGAACAAATTTCCTATACCATTCTGTCTTCAGTAATGAGAAAAGCAACTGTCTGCCACATTTAACTTTCAGCTGTCAAATACAGAAGAAATAGATGACCTCAAAGCATGACAATATGAAAAAGGACTCTAAAACTTCAGGCATTTTTCCTGTTAAGTGCTTTTTCTTCTGTTTTGTTTGTGTTTGTTTGGCAGCTTCCTCACTGAAGCTGGCAGTTAGGTGTTTACAATATTAGGAGAATGTGGGAAACTAATAATTTGTTTTCCACACTTTCTCATAAAACCTGGCTGCAGAAATGATTTTTCAGTCCTGAACTTCTTGTATTACATTAAAACCCACAGGGAGGGTGTGCTTTTAAATGCTAGGCTAAAGTACTCACAATTTGGATTCCAGTCTTTGGCTTTGCAAGGACTACCTCCATGGCCTTGGCAAGCTGCTCATATTTTCTCCATCTCAGATTTCCATTTAAAAATGGAGAAAACTAATGTTTCCCTGTCCTGGGAATATTTTGAAACTAAAGTTGCAGGTAACTGAAAGACACTCTGCTATGCATATACAAATGACCAATCTGACAATCTGACTTGGCACTTCAGACTAGCTAATGTTTCCTTTGAAGGCTGAGTTGGGAATGCAAGGCTGAAATGTAAGATTTAAAGATATCATTTTCATGGTTATGGTCCTTAGAGATAAAAACAAACAACATTCCCCTCTCCCCAACCACTGAAGAAAATGGGTCAATCGAAAATTATCACAGTGACAGGTTTTTCCTTTCATTAGGATTACAAAACACTCAGCGTTAGTAAGAATTGTAGAGATTTTTCTGACAGAATTAATTATTCTGAATGATTAGTTTGTTATGCTCCTTGCAGGGACCAAGTTTGGAAGAGGAAGTGCTTTGTCTTTCAATTAAAAATATCCAAACAGCTCTGTGGAGTCATGATCTGAGAAACCAAAACAAGTCCTTAACCATAGATAAATGAAGGTTGGCTGATCCCAGTTTGTAGAAAGCCAGAGGAAGCCTTCTGCTCTGACCCCATGCCCTCTGGCATCACAGCTGGTGCATGAGCACAAAGACAACTTCGATGCAGATGCTGCTGTGGGCACTTTACACAGGCTAGATTGTAAATTTGTTCATTTATGAGTGTTCTGTCGGGGTTCCCACTAACTTGGAAGACAAAGCAAGAGCTGGAGTGAGCAAAGCATATCCATAAAGTTCCTCTGATTGCCACTGTTAATAAAATGGAGGCCATAAACAAATTTACTGTGTACTGTTCTCAAGTGGGGGAGCAGGAAGCTGGGGATGCTTCCCTGGGACTGAAGGAGGTGTGTGTGCTACACAGGGTAAGAGTGCAGGTAAGGTGTGCTATGGAAAGTTAATCTGCCTGCTGGAAATGTTTTCCTTTACACTTCCTACTACTGGGCTGTGGACAGGAATTTCATACTATCAGAAATCCCAAACTGCCTTGGCAGAAGCTTGTGCAGCAGATAGAAAACACGTTTGGATTTCTGGATCTTTTTTGTTTTGTTTTGTTTTGTTCTTTATGTAAATTCAGAAATGGAAGAGTAGTTTTAAACTGTCCTGGCATATATCAGCATACTCCAGTGCACATCAAGGTCCACCTCCAGTTTGCATATTTTTCATTTTCATTCGCCCTTTCTAGCAATAAGGACAATATGCTTGTTTTTGATGCCAAAGGCTATTATGAAGCATTAGATATGGTCCAAAAATCACAGCAGTTTCATACAAGTGACTCAATTTTGAAGGAATGATTGACAGAGAAAGCTACATTTCTTTCAAAATGCCAGGCCCAGTGGTTCTTTCCAGTCCTGGGTACAGAGACGGGTTCAGACAATGGTCTCACTTCTAAGCCATAGGTGTTCTTGCCTTTTCCAGGACTCTCTGCTCTGGTTTGCTGGTCATGGCAAGGAGTTCTGCAAAGCAGTGCGTTAGTCGGCAAGGTGGGGAACAAATCTTGGTGGAGGTGATAACACAGCAGCCTTTCTATTGTCTTGAGGGAACCAGTTTTGGTCTGACTGTGTGTCAGTCAGATGCCCATTCTGCTGTAGTCCCCCCTGTACTGCAGGTATCCATCCAGAAATCTTTGCTGCTTCCCAAAGCTGCTGACATGAAGTTAAATACATTGGTTTCTGGCCTAGAAATGAAGACCCAAAGCAAAAAACAGTGCATATCACCAGTGTGTCCACAAGTCAAGCAGGTTGTGAGGAATATCTCTGTAGCCTGGCAGTGGGATGTCCCATAGGAGGCACAGCCCTTTAGCATACCTGGGTCAGTCCCTGGAAGCTTGACCCACTGAGGTACACAGAAAATGCCTAAGTTATGGGGTATGGGAACATGAAGGCGCTACTTGTGCTGTAGCTTTCTGTATTGCACTTGGATCCTTTTTCAGATAATAGTATTTAGTACTTAGAAGAATTTTTATACTGAAGAAAACTTGATAACCAGCATGGCACTTAATCTTCTCCCCAGGGTACCAAGCACCAAACAGCCAAGAGATCGATGTTGGGGGTTTTTTTTTGGTTGGTGTTTTTTTTTTTTGTTTTGTTTTTTTTTTTTTGCTTAACTTTATTTAGTGCCAGGTAAGTTCTGGGCAGAAAGCAGACACCTAGCTTAGCTGGAATTCATGGTCTGGAAACCACTAAGAAAAGCCCATTCCTGTGTTCTACATCCCAAGCCCAACATCACGTGGTCACCCTGTCATGCAGTAGCACTGACAGCAGCGCAGGAAATAGCTTGGAGAAACGCCCTCATTCTGTTTCATTTGGAGCTCATTTGTTCTGAAACTTCCAGTGGCAAAATTATGGTGCAGTTTTAATAGGAGTATGTGTCTAAACTCATACTCATGTTTTTTCTGCAAATATGGGTTAGAAGATCTCATTTTTCTCCTCCCACACATGCACTCGCTGCCAACTTCACGAACAATGACCTGTATTCATCCACACTGTAACTCTGTTGACATCACCAGGCTACAACAGAGATAAATTTGGTCCAGCGAGGCAAAGTGCTGTGAAATGGTTGGATTTTTCTCTTTTACCAAGGAAAATGTATCTGGAAACCTATCATACTTTCATGCTGACACACAGGAATGTCTTCACCATTATCAGGTGATTGATTTTCCTGTAGATTCATGAGAGGTTTTTTTGAATAGATGATTAAATTCCAAATGTAGTACATGATGTTTTATTTTCTATTGCAATACAAACAATACATAAATTCGTTATTATTCTGCTTATAAACAACTTTTTAGAATTAACAGCATGAAATTTTTCTTTTTCTTTTTATTTCCAAAATGTTAGGCGTTTCTGGCCTTTCTTTTGCTTTTAAGAACATTTGACCTTGCTTCCATGGGATCCATGGCCTAAAGCTGGAGTATTCAAGAGCACCTGAATGCTTCTGGAGACTAGCTGGCATTTTCAAAACTAGCTTGAATCATTATATAAACAGGATTTAGGAACATGGAGTCAGGGAGAACTCAAAAGTGGTGTCACTCAGTGCAAAAGTGTCATTGGTTAAATGAGAGGGGTGCCACAACCGTAAGTTAGGAACCTAAGTTTTGTAGTCCATGAAGAGGAAGCAGTAATGCCAAAGACTAGGATTGCAGCACACTGCACACTGAACAGAGGTACAGCTAAACAAAACAAAAGTAAAAGCTGTGAGAAAGATATATCTGAGATTGTGAACATTGCCCAGAGAAAACTTAGAATTACAGCACCCTTGAGATAGGTGCCTCTATGCAATGAAGATCTAGAGCCAGAAGTTGCCTTTGGATTAAAATGACTGGATTACTGCTATTTTCCTTTAAATGCAGTTGCTTAAGAACAAAATGTCCTTTATTTAAAGGGGTAGGAACTTCATTTTCTACACAGTACAGTGGAACTGGAGAAAGAGACATTTCCTTAGGATGTATTTTATTTTTTAACTTCAGATTTATAATCAAAGGAGCTATCCATATAATAAAAAGCGTTTACATAGTCTAGCTAATACAAGCAAGGAAGCATGTGGCTAATAAAATCACTTCTCAGGATGATAATGAAATCTGAATCACTAATCCCTGACACTGACAGGTTTTTTCCCAGACCTCCTGAAAATATGAAATGCTGCTTTAAAATGTGTTGCAAGCCTGAAGTTTCAAATTCACTTGTAAACTACTAATTACAAGTGGGATTTAGAAATGACCATATCTGAGGGTTTTGACTTTTCTTTGGTTTTGGCAAAATCAAAGTCAGATTATCTTCCAGAATAATTGCCATATTAATATTTAAACACTTATAAGGGACTTAATTAGTTTATACAGTCATCAGAGATTCTTGTCTGTAAGATATCATGCTAATTTTACTACAATGAATTCCATTGAAAATTTAATTAAAAGTATAGCACAAGGATTTAAATTCCTTACCATATTTTAATTTAATGTATTTTTAAAAAATATTCTTTATACAAAGTTTAAAATGAAATTTGTTCCACACCCCCCCCCCCAAAAAAAAAAAAAAAAAAAGGGAATAAAAGGCGGGAAGATTGTGGGAGCAGGAAGATTTGGTAGTAAATAAGGAATCATCCAATGAATTTGAAAGGGAACTAGATCTTTCAGCTATGTCCTTTGAAGCTGATTTCCATCTTGGTGCCTGGTTTACAAATACCACAAATAAATCCCATGCACAAGACAGTTCTGCATGATGGGAATTCAGCCCCTGGTACCAGTGCTTCAAAATAGCACCTAGAAAACTGGATAGAAGTGAAAACAACTGGCTGCCTCAAAGTGAAGCTATAGTCTCTTTTAGGACCACTTGCTCCCTGCCCAAATAACGTTTTGCAACTGTTAGCTTTCATTTGTAGTGAAGAAAAAGTATACGAGAAAAAGAACTCAAACTTTAGGAGATTAGGGAGACTAACAAATGCATTTTGCCCATATCTGCTGGAGAAGATGTTGAGAAAAAGCCCGATGTATCCAGGCAAACAGAGAATGGAATCACCTAGAATCAAAGAAAGTTTGAGGCTGTTTTGAGACTCTTCATAAGTGTCTCTCCAGTGCAGAGTAGAGGAGAAGGATCACCTCCCTTGAACTGCTGGCAGTGCTCTAAAGCAGTCCAGTAGACTGCTTACCTCCGTTTCTTTTCTTTTTTTACGAGGGTAGATTGCTGACTCACTGGTGAAGATGATATGTGTATCACCATATTGGACCTCTTGAAAGGAACTGGTAGATTCATATTAGTGATTGTGTGACAGTGAATATTCTCTGTTTGGATTATAAACAGTAGGATGGCCTTTGTTTGAATTGTGTGGTATAAGCAATCAATGGGCTGAGTTGTCTATCAGACAGATTTATTTATTGGCTAGGAAGCCAGTCTCAAGCAAGTTGTTGGTACCCCTCTACACAGAATCAAATTTGTACATGATATACAAGCCTATGCATGTGTAGAACATACTTGGACAAACAAAATTATATTCCTTGTTGACAAATTCGGCCTCAAGATGTACTTTATTCCAGCATAAAACCTGTTTAGCAAAAAAGGAACCCAGGTTAGCTGCCCAAAATCTATGTCATTTTTCCCCACAAAACAGATAACTCTTCAACGTTTCATTGTGAGATTAAGAGTCATGAGTATGATGATTTGAAACCCCAATAAACCTTTCAGACGCATAAAAAGCCCACTTAGCTCCCTGGAGCTTCCTCTATGGACTGGTTCTTCAGGACTGGGTATGGGAACGAGACTGCCATAAGAAGACAACGGGGAAGAAGACCTTGTCCTCTTCATGGCTAGAAGCCTTCCCTGCAGACAGGAAATTTCAGCTTGGCAAGAGAGGACCATGGTCTGAAAAAGAGTAAATGATGTCTTTCGAACTGGACAAATACCGTGGAAGACATAAACCTCTTACCTGAGTAATAATCAACCTCTTCAGCAACCTTTCTCTTGCACTTTTTGGCTGGAAGAAAATGAAGGTGTTTCCACTTCCAGTGCTTTATGTGCCATCTCAAAGGGATGTTGAGTGATGCAATATACAAATCCCACTGCTACAGAGACGATGAATGCTTGAAAGCTAAACCTGCTGCCTATCAATACCTTCCAGGAATGTCAGACTTGGAAGGAAAGCTGCAGAAAGGGAAAAAAGTTACCCACATACTGGCAGATCAGGCTTTCATTTCCCATCTGCTGACGAGAAATGAGATGAAGGTGATAACTACTTGAGAGATTGTTGTATATTGATCCCACTCCTGAGGAAAGGAAGATGTAATGCATGAGAGTTCCTTACCTTAGCTCGCACTTCTTAGGTACTGGGAGTGTTAAGCAAGGTTTCCACATGAACTGAACTATAGTTCTAGAGCCTTGCAGCTCTATGAAAAATACCTCCGTGTACACACTCAGGCATGGACTTAGATCACCTCTTTCAGTTCTGCAAACCTATCCAAGCCCATGCTGCCAGCTTCTATACCACAGTCTCTTGTTTTCACAGTGCAACTCAACAGCTTCCTGCTTGAGGGACAACTCAGTATGGTTTTTTCTGAAACCCAGGAAAAAGCTTTGGTATTACCCTGGACTTTTCTGGAAGGGGTGTTTCTTTGGTAGTAGACTGACTTCAATCTCCTCCACGATGTTCCTCTTGGTTTATTTTTCAAAACATGCCAAGAACCTCAGCTGCATGACTTGGACATTGTCAAATGGCTGCCATATCAATAAACCAGGAGGTTTGTCAAGCGTATAGGTAACTTACATTTTTCCCAGTCTTGGTTTGTAAAAATGTTTTAATCTTCTGTTCCCTAGCTCAAAATCTGCTCTTAAAATTTATTCATGAAAACGACATCATGACTCAGAAAGGAAGTATTTATTTAAAAGATATTTCTTATGACGCTCTTAAGCTAGAACAGGCCAAAGAAGTTAGAATCAAATTGTTAATTAGACACTATTTTACCAATACCTATGGTCCCATTGATTTCAATAGAATTACATGACTTAGTGAAATAAACAAATTTTCCCTGAGGTAAACCTTTAAATTAAAAGTTGATGGAAATCTTGATAGGAGGAACTGTTGACTGAATTTGAAAGATATATCTCTGATTCTGGACTCATTTTTTTCTCTAAGACTTTGTAGGCTTGTGTACATATATTCTTCCCAACAGAGGAGAAAGGAGTACTCATTAGTAAAATGAAATATCAGTATATTTTTATGTTTCTTCTCTTTCTTCTTTATGTGAAATAAATGGTTGTTTTAATGTGTTGGTTTTTTTTTTTTTTTTTAATTGGAATTACTGTAGAAAGCTAAGTGAAAATGTTTGGCTTATTCTTCTGAATTAAGGTAAAAATATATTCTTATCTGCTTTGTGTTATTTATTGTTTGATATATTTAATTTATAGGATCTAAAAGCCTGGATCAAGATGGCAATCCCACTGTACTATGTTTGCTAAATCCTGCTTTCAGTGGAGCAAAGAGTAGATTTCATGGCCCCTACCAACATCTATTATATGCACAAATGTAAAGAGGTACATTCCAAAAGTGTAGGGCTATTCCTATGCACGTGGATGTGTGTGCGTGCACACTTGCTTTTTCAAATGTGCACTTTGCCCTTGCTTTGAGAGTCTGATGTGCAGTGATAGAATTTTAATCCCATTTATTGACCTTTGTGAGAAGTGAAGGGAAAGAGGGGAGGGGGAAGCATACACACCTGCAATTTATTTCCTTTAAAGAGATGACTTGAAGATAATAGAGATGAGATAGAAGAGGAATACTGCCCCTTGCCAGGAGCTTTGTTCAATGCATACAATACATGGCCTCAGAAGCCGACTGGGAACTGTTGCCATTGGAATGAAGAACATTATTGCTGGGGGTCATGGAGCAAGGAGTGCAATCGATTAAGGTATAAGTCTTAAGATGGCAGCAGGGAAAATGTTCAGTGACCAAATCAATCCGCTAAATGACCTTTCCTCCAGATGTGTATAGCATTATTCATCTAAAGCTGAATTTGCATTCAGGTGCTTTAGCTTAGCTGGTTTTGAAGGCACTGGAAGAGGAGTGACTGTCTGTGGGAAGATAATTTAGAACAAAGGATTCACAAGAGCATTTATTTAGCATGAAAAAGACCTGCCTCATATTTGAAAATGTAACTACAAGAGAATCAAGAAATAAGGTGTAAGAAGCAGAACTTAGCTAATATTTATTGGTGATAGGTAACCGATTATCATTTAAAGGGCATTCCAAGTCCCCTGATGTCAGTGGTAGCTTTTCAGGAGAAATTTAACTAGGTCTTTAGTAACATCATCCCCACTGTGTGGAGGTAATTTCAACAATGTCATTGGATACCACTTAAGGCAGTGGACTCCTAAGTAATTACATTGTTTATGACAAGCCTCATTTATGCCCATTATATTATGACATACCCTGTATTTCTCTTATGAACTTCATGACCGTTTTAGTACATAAAAATTAAGACTGAGCTCTTTTAACCATGTTAGAACAAGATGCCTCTTTGGCCTTCCTTCTGTCTTTTCTTTGCTCGGTAGGGAAAAGAAAGCACACATTGCAGTATGCTTAACTTTAATCCGTTCACTTATTCTTGTCACATATTTCTGTATACTGTCATTCAATCCTGCAAAAAAAAAAAAATAAAACAAAAACAACTCTCTTTTGGTAGTGAAATCTTTTTTAACAACAGAAATCCTTTCTTCTTCAAATTCTGCTTATACCATACTGTGACCTGATTCCTACTAGTGTGGAGAAATTCGCAGCTCTTTAATGATCTAAAGCAGATCTGAAAGTAACATTCCAAAGATGAAAGCTGCATGAACAGCAGCATGGAGTTCCTGGCAGAAATCTCTGTACTCAATATCCTCGGTCAAGAGAAATACTTTCAGCTACAAGACCAATTCATGCTCATCATAAGTGAGGAGTGAAAGTGCCTGCTCCCAGATGAGCTGCAGTATTTACTGCAGAAAGATTCACTGGTCATGTTGATATTGTGTATTTACTCTATAAAAGTTTCAACCACAAAAACAAGTTACAGTGTTGAGTTTCAAATGTTCTTTGATGGACCAGTGCATACAAATATCTTAATTCTGTCATGATTTTTGATAGAATTCACTCTCCTAAAAGCTATTAGTTCAGATTGAGTGAAAAGTAATATAAAACATATAATACCATGTTACATCACAGTTTTTGACATATTGCATGATTTCAAGATCATTTTTCAAGACAGATTTCAATTTCTTTTAAGTTCGACTGCTGAATATATTCTTTGTTATGACAGGATCGCTAATGCTCATGTCAAAGAAAGATACAAATGTGATGGAAAACGTCAGAAAATATTTCCATTCCTGCACTAGGAAGTATAAAGTTTACACTACCAGGATCTGCTGTGCTCAAATGTAAAAATAGTACTTATTGAAATGCCTTGAACTCCCACATTTGCTTCTTTTTTCTAATCGTAAGAATTCTTAGACTGGAATACCATCTAAACTAATCTTTGAATAGTATTTGTTGAAAATTTGATAGTTCTGATAATGATGGATTTCCCTCCGTGTGAATACCCATATGCAAGAGGAATTCTGCTGCTCTCACATTGTTTTGCGGTATCCTACAGCTGGCATCTGAGCAGCACAGTAAGTAGCTGGTATAAAAAATTGTTAACATTTGAAACATTTCTTTAGCAACTATCCACAGGCACTACTCTCATATAACTTCTGCAATCAAAACCAAATCTCCTATTTCAGCTATGATATACGGCATTAAATCTTCCTGTTGCTGTAGCCAGGAAAGAAAAATGTGCTCAAAGCTTTTTTTTTTTTTTAAGAGTAACACACTTCAACAATCAAAGGGTGAAATCAGCTAAAAAGTCACATAGAGCAGTGTTTCAAATCATTGGTTTGGGAGTATGGGGTGTGTGTGAGCAGGTTATGTATGGGAGAAATCCCCTTAACTAAAAGCATTAGGAAAATTGAATGAATGTAAAATTCAACAGTTTAATTGGATCCTGAGGAATTATCTTGGAACCTGCAAACTGGCTTCCAAGCCCTGCTAACTAACTTACCTTCATCAAATGCTTAAAGGCTTTCCTCACATTGTCAAAAGCATTTTAAGCAAGCACAGCGCTCAGCTACATACCATGACAAATTTTGCCTGTAGGCTATTAAAATGGCTTTAAACTAGTGAGGCGTGCTTTTAAAATATATATATATATATATACTCTGTACATATTTCATCCTGAGCTGTCTCCCTCCTACCAAGATGCTTTCTTTGTGGGTTTTGGTTTTTTTTTTTGGTCAGGGTTTGTTTTTGTTTTTCTTTTAACCTTTATATCTTTGGAGTCTAGCAGGGTTATTAATTAATGAACTTGTGTATTTTCCGTCTTTAGCTGCTGAAGAGTGAGGAACTGTCAATCAGCAGGGACCCTCCTGAATTAGGTGAATGCTAACATTTGGCAAGTGTCATCACAGTTGCTTGCCCATGCCCTTGTAATGCTCTAAGCCAGTGACCCTTCTTTCTTTGTCACACATTTCAGGTAGCACTCAGAGCTCATTGTGTGCAACTGAGGTCAACCGCCAACCAACCAAGTGCTCTGTCCTGCTCGCACAAAGCTTTCCCTGAAGGCAAGAGAAAAGAATAATAAAAGGGGGAAATGGCCTGCTGAGCAAAGACTCTGAGTCTTTTATAACAGGAGGTCGTTTTTGATTATAGGAAGCAACCTTCAGTGGCCATGGAAACCAAAATGCCACACAAAAGCCAGAGGGTGCTTAGGAGGTAAACAAGATAGATGAAAGGTGATGGTGCTTTTAATCTCCACAATCAATGTGTTTAGGTGGGTGACTTTAATTTAATCCATGTCTGATTAACCCTCTCCCTTTGTTTACACCATTATAGGAGTTTTTCTCCTATAAAATTTTTAAACAAATGTTAAGATTCCAGGAGAGAGCTGGTCGCCACAGTGTTTTCATCCTATTCACCCCACTGATGTAATCATGGATGTTCTCATTATCCACATAAATGCCTAATCCTTCTTATTCCTGCTAAGCTTATCCTCAGTGCTATATTTTTGAATGAGAGAGTGAAAGTTCTTATACAAATACAAATTCTTGTGACTTTCTCTTTTAGACACCTAGCAGGATGAAACAACTGGAAACAATGGCACTCAGTAAGGAAACCTTTTCCCTCAAGAAGCCTTGGAGCAGTTTTGTGAAAACTGGTTTTGATTTGGTTGAGTTATGAGTCCTTGAAAGCTGCCCATCGTACAAGCTTAGACGTTTTTAAATAGCAGCAGAGGTTTTAATGACAGCTGAATGTTCGGAAGGAAGTTGTGCCGTGCATGCGTGCGCGGCTAATTTACCTACTTACTGAAAAATATACTCAGGGGTAGTGCTCTGAATGAACCCTGCCACATTCAGTTTGGCTTGGCTTACACGACTGAAAACTCTCTCCGACGGCTGTGCAAAGTTTTCCACAATAATGAGCATTTTATGGATGAGATTTTCAAAAAGCCAGTCCCCGTTTAGGAGAATGGATCCCATTCAGACAGAAAAGGGAAGGGAATTAAAAAAAGGCCCAGAGGAATTTGTGCTCCTACATCCCTTGGGGTTGAGGGGTACATTCAATAAAGGCAGGTATTTAAGGACTTATCTCAGTCTCAGTGTCATTAGAGAATGAGCTTTAAAACCCCACTGAATCTTGTCCTGGCTTCTGAGTCAAAATAAAAGGATCACTCATTGAGTTAGGCTTCTTAAACAGTCTGGAGTAAGGGATAGATGATTCAAAATAACATTTGCAGGAAGAACTGTCTAAGCTCACTGACTTCAAGTTATTGTAGCCCTTTCCACAGCTAAGATGTCTTTGCTGTGGTATCCAACAGCTGCCTGTATCCAGCCAAACAGTAGGTCCTTTCTTGCGAGCAGCTGCCTATCTCAAGTCTTTGAAAAAGTAAAGCAGAGTTTAATGTCTCCTTCTAAAACACAGGCAGAGGAGGCACTGCCAGTGATGCTGCCCACTCTCTGTGTAATAACCCGGCAGTAGGAGTGCTTGGGAGCAAGAGACTGGAGAACCACGCCTTCCTCAATGCTGGGGTGATTGAACCTGTTTTTCTGCTGTCCAGACAAGCAGGTCAAGCCTGGAGAGGAGGACATTTCTGGGGCTGGGATGCTCCTCAAAAACAAACAGGATGATTGAGGCCCAGAAAGAAAAAAATGCTTGTGAGCTCCTAACTCTGTAACCTGTCAGAAAGAGGTGGTCCATCTGAGGAGATATAGCTTAGGTGAAACAGGGAATGATGTGCCTGGATGTCACAGCTGTAGAGTTTGACCTTCTCTGAGGAAAACCACTGATGTTGCTAGTTGCCTTCAGTGAGTACTCACACACCCATTGAAGTATTCAGATTCTGATCTTCTGTTCAGTCTGGAGCTCACTTCTTCCTCCACAGCTCCCCAGTCGGGTCTCTATCCATTAAACTGTAAGATATTCTGAGAAAGCCATCAGAGACAGCTTAAGAAAAAGTCTTCTAAACAAAGTGAGAAACATTTTGCTGTTCATTGAATCCATGGCTATTTCTTACTGAAAAGACTGTATCCAAGAATCTTACATGTGCTAAATTAGTGTAATTATCTCTCTCTCACTCAACTGACATTTAAATCCTTTCTATAGAAAGGAGCAGCATTAGCAAGCAGGAAGTGAAAGGGGCCCACACAAGCATATTTCAGTATCTTTCACCCTGACTACAGAAATTTTAGGTTCCAGCATCTGTGTGGTATGATGATCATGGATCAGGGACACAACCAATTCCTCTTTATTCTCTTCTACTTTGATTAACCACAGTGAGAGATTATCTTCTGGACCTCCTTGTCAGCAAATCTCCACCATACAGCTGTGCAGTGCCAGGAGTTTGAATACTATGTATAAATTCAAAATGGTAAATGTCAGTAAATGTGGCCTTCAAGGTGACAAATCAGCAACTATGGACTAGAGGTGCTTTTAGGGTTGGCTATCGAATGATCAATTGTTTTTCAGGGCCTTTCTTAGGAATAAGTTTTACAACTCATGTTCATGAATCTTGCCATGATTGAAGCTTTTCACCACTTTCAAAAGCCCCAATAATAAATTCTTCTGTATCTAGTATTTTGAAAGGTTTCGAGGCCATTCTGTTTGCACAAGAATTGGTCATGTGCATGTAACATATGTACAAATGCAGTGGGAGGCAAAGAACATTCCTTCCTCCCTTCCTCTTTCATCAGCATGAAGGTTGCATAGAGCTGCAGTGGTCCGTGCTGTGAGGATTCAAATTTGAATCAAACTTGCTCTGACTTCACTGGTAGGCATCTTTCAAGGAGTAGTGACCTCTGGTAAATATCTTTTTTGGCTTAATTGTGTTCAGGAAAAGTTTTTCAAGGTTCTCTGCAGTGAACAAAATTTGGATTGCTTCACCTCACCTACCCAAGGATTATTGTTGACCATGTATTGTGTGACACTGAGGCATTCACAGCACCGTTCTCACAAAGAAACACAGAAAAACTTTCTATTGGTGCAGTCCTTCCCTAATTTTGCGCAAGCAAAACTCAGCTTAGTATGTTAGTCTATTTAATGAGGACCTTGTGATTGGCAATACCAGTTGCATTTGCAGAATTCAAGCTTTTTATAAAGTACACTGAATCAAAGAACCTGTGAAATATTTCTCAGATAACTACATAGCAGTAGGATAGAAAAGGAAAGAGAAAAGTTTTTCCAGGATTTTGGCAGGTTTCAAAGAGCCTTCCACTCATCAGTCAGATGATCAAATTCTCATTTTTGCTCTGAAATTTTGTTTGGTCTCTTTAAAAAGGTAAAGAATGAACAGAAAAATCAAAGAAAGTAAGTGGTGGAAATACACCATATAATGAGATCTGTGTCTTACTTTGTAAAGATAAAGTAATATATTATGTCATTTAGGCAGCAGGTCGTAGAACTACTCAAGAAATAGAGGATAATGATTAAATGGAAGGGAAAAGACTTTGACTGATTTGAAGGGAGTGTCAACAATACCAAGTCTGAAGACTGAGAACATTGCTATGAGGATGAAGAATTGAAGAGAAAGGTGATTAAGTGGTTTTTAAGATTTTGCTCGTGGACCTGGACTTTTGGGCTATTCATGACTGTTTGCGACTGTTTCCACTTGTCTCCTTTGACTGCTTTAGCAACAACATTCAACCTCTCCACGTTCAATAATTTGAACACCTCAGAATGAATGCATTATTTATTACATGTTCCACTTTGCTGAAAGAGTCCCTAAGCTGCAGTGGAATAAGCTTGGAATTCTGAAAAAGACCATTTCTCTCTTCACTGTGTGATTGGATTGTGACAGGCACAGCATCTGAATCCAGACAAATTGCTAGGGTCCTAGAAATAACAACCATGCTGTTTTCTGCCCAATAAAAGAAATGTTATATGGCCAAATTAGGCAATCCAGTGACCACCATGAAATCTATTGAAGATTTTCCTTAGAGGTGATGTGGATACTTAGCCAAACCTCTTTGGCTGAGCAATTGAGCTTTATCATACTCTTCTTCCAGCTAAAATTATAAATACTCTTATATTTATGCTAGTGCAACACCACCTACTAGGAGGCAAGGGTAAGAAAGCTGGCTCTTTTAAAAATTAATGAGCCTTGGAAGGAAATGAAGCTGAGAGAGTATGAAAGCATATGAATTTCTCCTATACAGAAGAAGTAGCATTCATTAAGCTGTAACTCTACACTGTTCAAAGCTCCAGTCCACTTCAGCAGTAGACTAGTATGAGTAAGACTATAGAGTTCAGGGTGTGTGTTTTTCTACTGCCTGGAAAAATATATTACTGCATCTGTGAATAACAAGATTAGCAAAGACATTTGCTTTGTTACAGAGACATGTGCCTACCTGTGCATTACATGTAATAAAATTGGTTTGGCGATAGTCTGAGAAAATAGGAGGTTTATGTTCGATGTTAAATTTGGGGCCCTTTGAAATGCTAGCAATTGTAAGCCTAATCCTGTTTTTACACTGTCAGATGGTGGGGATTGCAAAACTGAGTGTGTTAAATATGGAAGTCTGAAGGTTTTGGTACTAGTTAATATTAGAACTTAGAAGAGGTGAAAACAAATGTTCTTGCAAATAATTCTATTAAGCAAGATACCTTTTAATCGTTCTTTTGTTGCTCTTTTCACCTAAAAGTATTAAAAATGTAACTCTTTATAGCTTTCTTTTATGTGCAAGGAAGTGGAAACTATTGGAAACAAATAGATTGGATTATTCACAGACTTTTTTTCCCAGCTATGACCACATAATTTGGAGGTTATATATGAAGGGGGTGTGTTACTTATTCTTTCTCATCTACCAAGAAATAGTCTCACAGAACTCATGTTCCAGGTTGGAAAGCTAAAGAAGGACATATTGACCTTCATTCCTCCTGTTCCGTAGATTTCAGACTTTTTCTCATGTTCAGTCTTCTGCTGAGGGTCATTTCTACATAAAACATTTCTACCAATATGTCTGTATCAAATGAAAGTTCACAGTTATTGAACATACTGTATTCATATTTATGCAGCTATGAAAGTTATTCCTTAACATCATCTTGGAATAAGCTATACAAAGGCAACACAGATCATACAGAAATGATTGTGCCTATGCTAATGAACCATTATACCTTCATCACCAAGTGTAAATAAAGAAATACAACCTTACAACTCTGAAAGGAAATTGCTGTCAGATATGATGGATTGTATTTCCTGGCTCTATGGTTGGTAAATTTATATTTAGTCTTCATTTGATTACTGGTCACTGTATTGTGTTTATTGCATCATCAGTCACTGAGGAGTGATCAAATAATTTTCATGAAGACACAGATTCAGCATTAGAAATGAATACTTTTGAGGAGACACAATTTCTTTCACTTTCAAAAAGCAGCTATGCAAAGGGTGAGCTACCAAAAATGAGGAAGATTAAGTCTGTACTCTTTCCAGATAGCCACTGTTGCCATTTTTAAAGAACATTATTAGATGCAGGTAGAGGTGATCTGATGGAATCCAGTATCTGAGCAGTTCTGTTTCTCTCAAGGGTATGCAGGATGTGTAGTCCCAAAATCAGAATAGTGTTCAGGTGCTAGTCACAAGAGGGAGCTCAGTGCTTCAGAGCTATAGTAGAAATAGATCCAGACTGAGGAGGAAAATTTGAATTGTTTGTAAAAGGATATAGGGTTGGTAAATCAATAACAATTTCCAGTGCTTGGACTATGTTACTTCAAGTTACTTCAACTTGGATTTATCTTAGAATATCAATCTTTGGCATTAAAAAAGAAGAATATTTTGCACTCAGCTAGCATACAGCTCCCTTTCTCTGGCTTTCATCTCTCTAATTTCTTATATTTCTATTACTTTATCAAAAGTAAGGTTAAAATGGAATGGAACCTGACAGTTTATAGCAGCATTTTAAGGCCAAAAAAACCCCCAAACCAGTAATATTCTATTCACTCTATTAATCTTAGGAATGGACTAGACACAAAATTTTTATCATGGTTAAAAACATTCAGAATTATAAGTTTGAAATATCATAATATTTGAAATTATGTGATAAATAAAATGTAGACAAATGGAAATTGAATCTTTTAAAAAATTCCAGTTGCACACCTAAGATATGCAGGTTTGATAACCACGAATTGTAGATGAACTACAGAACGTCACAGCTGGGGGCCTGGCACTGACTGGCACCCAAATGGGCACTTACATCAACAGCCCAGGAAGCAGAGAGTGGATGAGCTCCACAGAGCCAACCTGGTTATTTAGTCAATTAACATACTTGCCTGGAATATTTTAGGTTAAAAAAATGCCATTTTTGAACTGACAAACCATCAATTGATAGAACTGTGGCCAGGTTATCCTGCAAGTAAGGGTATTAAAGCTAGAAATCATGACAATTAACATGAAATTTTCAAGAAATCTAAACTTATTTTAATCTTTGGAGGTGAACAATTTTTAAATTGCGTTAATTACCCCTCACACGTTATATTGTGGAAAAAATGTATGATTTGTGCATTCCAGAGTTTGTTGTTCTGGATTAAACTAGGCCGATCCTTTAACAATGGCTCATTTCTTATTCGCCTCACCCACTCCTGGTGTTGCCTGGGTGATGTAGTTGTTCAGATGTTGTGGGCATCTTCAAGTGTTTACTTACCAGTAGTGCAAAGCCTGTGGAAAGGATTGGCTTGCTGAACTGGATTTACAACTGTTGTTCTTCCCCAAAACACTGGAAAGTAACTGAAATGGTCATATTCCTCCTTCTTGCTGTAGATTCCCTTATCTTCATGTCTCTTAACTTACACTGTCTTTGACAGTCTATTCCTTTTTCATGCTCCACATTTCCTGTCTTGTTTCCTGCTTCTTCATGCAAAACCTACATTATCTTCATCTTTTCTTGGCCCTCTGCTTTGAAAATGCCTTGTGAAGCAGGTAGTTTAAAAAAGTGGAGTCTGTACATATCTCACCAGAAAAAGATTTGTCATGGTTGCGAAATAGACGCTGAAGAAAATAACCTCTGCTACATCCTTTCTAGGAAGTTCTGGATCCTGTGGCAGTTATAGTGCTTAAATCAAGTTTAAGTCTAAAAGGTACACTTTCAGACTATAGTCATGGACTTCATGACAAAAGTACTTGTTAAAATTCCATACTCTGTGTTATGTAGTTGTGCAACATAAATCAGCCTAATGATCCCTTCTGGCCTTACAAAGTTTTGCTCTTTTAATTTAAAAGGGCCACTGTGTCCCTTTGGTGAGCACCAAATCAAGTACTAGGGTGTTACTAAGGTAATTTATTAGGAAAAACCCTTACACATTAAATATAATAGCATATTTCTTAAAATATACATTTTAAATCAATCACTTTATGAATTAAGTTTATTTTTAAATTTTAAAAAGTAGTTTTCTAAAGCGAAAGCACTACAATTTTGGATAGCATAAGTCTGTGCTTGCAAATAGTTGAATCCTTGAATTAAGAAAAACCCCAACCTCAATTTTGAATACTATCAACGATTCTATGATAGACTTGCACAAAGTGTGATTCAGAATTTATATTTCCATGTATAAATAATGGATACATAATGTATAAAGAAAAAAAGACTTGATTAAAATTTTCCACTTTTATTGTCTTTGTCAGAAGACAGAATGATAAGTAATCTGCTTTTTTGTTGTTTTTTAATCTCAAGTACCTTTTATCCATTAAAAGTTTTCTTCAAAAGTTTTTGGCCAGACTACATGCATGTCTGGCTTTAGAACTATTTTCCCCCTTGTTTCCCAAAAAAGCAAGGTGTGCATTATTACGTTGTCTGAATAGCCTTCCATTTCTTTTTATTGTCAGCTCCTTTAAAACTGTAAACACTTGCTGACCATTTTTTGATATAATTCCTATGAGTATAATCAGCAGTAGCCAACTGACTGAGACTCACTTGCTTCAATAACCAGACAACCAACACATACATAATTCAGCTATAACAAATGTTGTCCCTTCCTTTCCAGCAGGTCAGAAAGGGGATCCCTTTTGCAAGGCAAATAGGGATATTCCAGTGTGTGGAACAGCAGACACGAAGCTATAGGAAGCCAGGCTTCGCTACTTGCTCTTTGCAGTAGAAAAGACAATTCACTAAAACGAAGAGACACCTTCTTATATGGACATTAGTTAAATTCGAAAGAGGCTGAGAGCAAAATTGGGGAAATTGTGCTTTTAACCATCTAGTTGTTCTTGCGATCGAAGCAACAAAGCAAGCTATAAATCAACCCAGGACAATCTGGGATAATTGCAGTACCCTTTATAGGCAATGCCTTGGCAGCCAGGATCTGATGGCTGTGAGACTCCTCAGACACACTTTTCACCCAGAGACATCTCATCCCCAGAGGCTTCTAGCTGTATCCCATTGCTCTTCTCTGAGGAAACCTGAGGAGGCACAGATGGTCCTACTCTACAGCTGTAAAGGCACTAAGAACATCAAAGTCAAGACTTCGTTTCCCTCCAGCATAGAAGGTTTTAAAACAACAACAGCAACAAAAACCTCCTAAACTGCCTATATCTTGGGAAGTAATCCCAGCAGAAATTGGCAAGAACTCAGATAACTTCAGATTGGAAAATGTGCAATTAATTTGCTAAATGCAAGGTGACATGTCTGAGAGGATGGTCTGTATCTGAAACCAAAGACAGTTGATTAAAAATTGTGCTCTCTACTAAGAAGGAAATAGTCATCCTTAATCTATGATTTAGAGCCTGATTTTATTGTACTCTCATTCAAATATGCAGTGCCTGATTGAAAAGGAAGCAAATCTAATTAATTAATATTGGCCTCTCATTATCATGCATCTGCCCTGCACTTCCTGAATGACAATCCTAAACATCAGAAGAAGACAGAACTCTTTATAATCAAGGATCTTGTAATAAACAACAAAATAAATTTAAAAAAAAAAAAATCCCCACGACTCCCCGAACTGTATCCTATTGCTAAGAATAATCCAACGGCATTTCAGCCGCCCCGCTGAACAGACAGGCCTTACATCGCGCTCCGGGTTTGGCCAAACTGGGGCCCTGGCGTGGGGCCAAAGGAAGCAGGTTTCAGCAGCGCGAGCCCTCCGCTGAGAACACCCTACCGCCGCTCCCCCCCGGCCGGGGCACCGCGCATTCATTTTATGTGTAGTGCTCCTGTGTCTCACAACTGCTATGTCTGATATTTTCTTTATGACTTCAGCTTATTTGAAGATTTGGCTGCAAGATGTATTTTCACACAGTGCTCAATACAAAGTCTAAAACCCGAGCTCAGAGGTGCAGTCTACCAAATTGAAAGGAGCTAACTTGATCTCTAGATATAAATAACTGTGGAAAGACAGGGGGATCTATTCCTCTGCAGTTTTGATGATTTCTGGCATGTGTGATGACACCAAAAAATGTTATACCAGAAGTACATGCAACCTTAGCTGTCAGTTGGGTGAAATTTCTTCACAGATACCTGACAGAAACACAGAGAAGTCAGAAAAGTAACATTAAGTCAACAGTAGCAGACAACGACCACAAATACTCACCACCACCTTTGTACTCTATGCCATAGACTGGCATTCCAACCTCTCTAACTCTTCCAACTGCAATTTCCCTCTAGAAAGCTACCAATGACCAGTATATGGGTTTTTATGGATCTTTCCATAGTGCCTGAAGGACTAAGTTGGAGTTTGGGGAGGGGAGGGGGAGTGGTAGAAAGGGGAGATAAGTGGAGGGGAGGGGAGGGGAAGAAAAGAAAAAAATATTGGATGTGTAAGCAGAGACAAGTACATGAACTGCAGATACAGCGTCACAGAATCACAGAATTTTCTGCATGGGAAAGGACCCACAAGAATCTTTGAGTCCAACTCCTGGCCCTGCACAGATCCCCATGTACCTGAAGGTATTGTCCAAAAACTTCTTTAACTCAGACAGGCTTCATGCTGTGGTCACTTCACTGTGGAGCTCATACCAGTGCTCAACAATCCTCTGGGTGAAGAACCTTGTTTCTAATACCCAACCTAAAATCCTAAACCTTCCCTGACATAACTTCAAGCCATTCCCTCTGGTCCTGTCACTGGTAACAAGAGAGAAGAGATCAGTGTCTGTCCCTCCTCTCTCCTTCACAAGGAAGATTTCTGTGGTATTTCTAAAGTTATGGATTGGTAGATGGAAGGGATAGCTGCTAGCTGGACATGGATTTCTTTTTCCTTTCTCTTTGAGTTTCCAGATTGTGTTTTGTATTGTGCTCTAATGGTTATATTCCAGTCTTCGTAAAAATAAAATAAAAGTCAGCCTGCTGACAAATCTGTTGTTTCAGATGTTTATCTTCTCAATTGTTGATGAAAACCCTTTCCAATTTTTGCATAGACTTCCAGTAGGATTTTTTTCATAAATACAAAACACTTGTCTTAACAGATTTTCTCTCAGTGTTTCAAAAGGCTGAATAACATTGAATGAATGAAAATAGAGATGTTTTGTGGAACAAAATCTCTAAGCCATTAGGAGACTGCTGTGGCTGCATTCTTCTCTATGTTATTAGGATTCAGGGGTTAAAAAGAAAAACTAGATTTGCATTTCTCCACAGAAAAATATGCCAGGGATCTGACCTCAATCAATGAACTCTTAAGATGCAGCGCAGGTGCTAGAGATGGCTGAGAAGAGACAGTTGGAGACACGTATTGATTATTTCTATTGTACACTTCACACTGACACTTGACTGATTAATCCAAAACACCTAACTCTTTCCAGCAGCTGGAAGAGAGGTTAATATTTATCTCATCCTTAGCATTCCCATCAAGTGACGAACTATAAAATTTTTGCCTGCAAACTCAAATTAAAAAAAGGTCAGACAGAATCGACATTTTTTCATGCACTAAAACTTTAAAAAACTGTCCAACTGGATATTTTCAGGTCTGTTGTTAATATATGGAATGAGTTCCATGGATGATACTATGATTTGCCAAAGTACTTAAGCATGTATTTGATTTTAAACTCTGAATAATCCCATTTGCAACAGAATTTAAGCAGGCATGCCAAACTAAGGATGGAGTTGGAGACTGATAGCAGCTCTCCCACACCCCTCAATCATCACCTCTAGGAGTTTTCCTATTTGGATGCAGGTGGCCCAGCTATTTTTCAGGAATTTAGGTTTGGCAAGCTTTTACCTGGCAGCCAGGATAAAAATGCATGAAAAAATTAACCAAATTATATGATGGAGAAACAGCAAAAATCTGTTATTATGGAAAATAGGCAGGAAAAAATGAGGCATTTGTGAGCTTTAGGATTTATTTATGGCTTCAGTTGCTTGAAGACCATCATGATTACAAAAGAAGTCTACAATTAATATTTCCTATGATATTTCACAGTCCAGTTACGATAATAATTTTTTATTTGATTTTATTAGAAGTAGGAACTTCTAACTGCATTCAAAATGAGCAGTCTGGAGACAAAATAGTTATCTGAACACACAACGGTATCAGTGAAAAATTCTGCTGAGCTCTTGTTTCACATGTAGAGCAGAAAGAACGGGTCTAAATATAGTCACCACGGAGGCTGAATGCCTCATTTCTCTGATGCAGTCATTCTTCTGGCATTAGAGCCAAGTTAAAAATTATTAATATCTCTATTGCCATGAAAATCTAGACATTGCTTGAATGTAGTTTTGCATTTTTATAGTTGACCTCTCAAAGTATTCTAACACGGGGTTCCATCTTTAGTTTGTATGGATACCATATTGCAATACTGGAAAGCAGCAATACAGTAACAATAGAAGTAATACCAGCCTCAGTCTTGCAAGTTATTTTATATGTAAAATGAAAGGACACTTAAAATAACCTTGAGCATGGCTTTAAAGGCCTAATTTACTCCAAAATGCTATTGTCTAGTTACATAAGAGAACAACTGGTTTTGTTATGATGTCTTAAATTCTGGAGCTTTTAAATTCTCTAATCACAATCATTGGTGAATCTGTCCCGAAGAGTTCCATGTCACTCGTCACTATATGTTTTCCTCTTCACAAGGGTGGAAAAAACCTAATCAGTCTGGATGCATCATGCTAAAGGGTATTTGCTGAAAATTCATCACGTGGTCAGTGTAGGTTGGTGAGTGCCAGATTTTGTTAGCAAACTCTATCTACTAATTTTACCACTGAAGTTGAACCTGCCAGAGACCACTTTCCTTGATGGCACTACTGAGAGAGTCTTTGTCAAATCTGGAATGGGCAAACAAGTTTAAAGAAAAGAAGAACTGACTTAAACAACTGTGCAAAACTCAAAGTGTGTTTCCAATGAATCAGTACTTTGGTTTTAAAAAAAGCTGACATAACCTTCCTTGTCTGTTTTTTGTTCTGTAGTCACTTTTAAAATTCCTGACTCAAGCCAGGGCAGTGAGTAGAAACAGAAAATGCTACAGACCTACCTTTCTTGTGGATTTTTTTACCAAAAAAAAAAAAAAAACTTACACACATATATACATAAATATCTCAAGAATAACTGATTTTGCAACTGACACCGAGTTTTGAAAATCCAAGTTTAAGCCAATTTAAACCCAACTTCTCACCTGCCAAAACCCCCTAAAAATAGTTATTTGTAGTGATAGCTTATGTCAGAAATCTGATGTGACTCCAGACTGGATTTATACATGGATACAAGTTTCCTTAATGATTTATGATTTAAGAGATAGAAATATCATTATGTTGTGCTATTATGAGAAACTTAATTTCATATAAATAGTCTGAAAAAGATTTGGATTTTATATTATCCTGATATAGCTGGATTTCAAGGCTGCAACTTTCTGAGTCACAGAAACAACAGGAGGTAATGCTTTTATCAGTTTTGTTTTGGCACATGGTAAAGAGATAATGGAAGTTCTAACTGTAACAGGTATCTTTGAATCCAGATGTGATTTATTTTAAATTAAATATGAGAGCAAACACAGGCTAGACAGTCTCTGTTTCAAAAAAAGCAGGCCTGGAGAACCTTATGAAAATTATCCCCCAAGATTTAGTGAGAACAGAGTTAGATGTGGGTTCTCAGTGGTGAGAACAAGATTTAAACCGAACAAAAAATGGATGTGACAGGAAGACAATAGTGCTTTGTGCCATCCAGAAAGAGTGACATTGGCATTATGGCAAATAAATTAAGGTAAACTAGGTAAATTAAGAAATATATGTAGCAATTAAGATTAACGCAGACAAAATATAGGCAAAAATCAAATGTGTTCAGCAGAGGTTCAGACAGTCTCCATCTCATGTTGTTGAAATTAAACTATGCTCTTGCAAGATCTTGTAGGTAGGACTAATGACAAGTTGGATGTGTTAATTCATCAAGAGGTGCAGCAGCTCAGTAAACTTAAAACACAGACGTGTCATGAAATCTTAGAATTATAGAATTGTTTGGGTTGGAGAAGACCTCTAATATCAAGTCCAACCATTAACCCAACACTGCAAAGTCCACCACTAAACCATATCCCCAGGTGCCACATCTATGCATCTTTTAGACACCTCCAGGGATGGTGACTCCACTATTTTCATGGTCAGTCTCTCTCAGTGTGTGCTAAGTCTTTCTGTGAAGAAATTTTTCCTAGCATCCAATCTAAACCTCCTCTGGCACAACATGAGGCCACTTCCTCTCATCCTGTCACTTGTTCCAGGAAGAAGAGACTGCCCCCCCACCTGGGCAGTCCCTTTCAGGTAGCTGTACAGAGTGATAAGGTCCCCTCTGAGCATCCTCTTCTCCAGGCTAAACAACATCATCTCCCTCAACCACTCCTAATAAGACTTGTGCTCCAGACCCTTTACCAGCTTCAATGCCCTTCTCCGGATATGCTCCAGCACCTCAATGTCCTTCCTGAGTTCAGGGACCCAGAACTGGACACAGATATTAAACAGAATAGGCCCCCATACTGAACTCTGGGTAACATTACTTGTGCCCAGCCACCAGCTAGATGTTATTCCATTCCTTCTCAACTGTCTTTAAGCCACTGCACTGCAAGGAATTATGAATCCGCTTTAAACTCCCCAAACTTAGGACAGAAAATAAGATGACCAAGGAGCAAATGGCTCCATAGACTTCTGATGAGGATACTTGGACTGTCTGAAGTTCTGACCTTTCGCTTTGACTTTGTGTTTTGGTCAATAATATCTTAATGAATACTGAACACACATGGTATAAATAAAGAAAATCTAAAATATTTTTCTTTTCTGAAAGCACTGTGCTCATCAATAAATAAGAGAATCAGCTTTCTTCTTGCTTGTTTTCCCAATGGTCCCATTTTGGTCTGCAGAGTGGAAAACTTTCACCTTAAGGTTCTGTGGTGGTGAAGGTATTTTCCAAGGAGGTGGGAGCTGTGGGACTGTTTTTTCTGAAAATGATGGAAAAGGTCTTACACATCTGGTTCTCTCACTGCTAAACAACTGTGCAGAAGTCTGAGCACAACTTGTTCCTCTACCCATGTGCTTTAAAAGACACTTTCCAGATGCATAATGAGGAGAACCTCATTCTTACCTCCAAGTCTGGAAGATTTCAAGCTGTAAATCCCAGGTGCACATAGGTTTTTAGCTCAATTGTAAAAAGATCCTTCTATGAATGTGAGAGAGACAAGACTTCAAACATGCTTCATTCCTAAGTAGTGCTATTACTTGGCTTGAGGCTTCCTGTCTCCTTCTTAAAGGTATAGGCATCTCTCAAGTCTAGAGTTCAAAACAGGTGAAAACCCAACTCAGAATTATGAATGACATTCTCACTGAACTTCAGGTTCTGTTAAGCTTAGCTGGGTATTGTCTATATACTTCTGGAAATTGTTTTATGAAGACCAAACCAAGGTAAACTTTCCATCATTATATGCCTGTCACTCCACCTTCTCTGTGAGCAAGCTGCCTTTCTTACCTTTTGCAAATGTCTTTTAGACAGTTGAGAATGAAATAACCTGTTAGATCTTACTGCATCTTAGTCCTCTTAGACTGCTCTTTTTCAGAAAGCAATTGCACTTTCTCTAGAGGTAGGATAGCAAGGAGAAGTCCAGTCTGTGTCATCCCTTTCTCAATTATTTTGAAACTGTCAGAAATATTCCTGGCTTTTAGAGGACATTAAGGATTTGATCCCTTAAAATTAAGCACTCTTAAGTGATTCTGTGAGGTAAAGCCCAAACCAATAGGCAATTTTAAACATACGGTTTTTTGCCCCATAGTTATAAACTTAACTGAAAAAAAGTATTATGGCATTCTTGTGAGAAAAAGTGCAAGGGGAAATGAATCCCATTTACACGTTTGGTGAAAAGCTGATTTGGAGTTTATATAGCGAGCAAATGCGCTTTTTTTCTGCTTTTTTTTTCCTTTGCTATTATGCTACCACTCATATTTTTGCCTCATGCTTTAATGACCTTTTTTCAAAAAATCCTATGAATGGAAAAACACAGCCCGAGTATTTTTTTGGATATCTTACGCTGCATGCTAGCAGGTGTATGCTTGACACTTTAAAAAATCACAAATGAGCAACTCCTCTAACTATATTTCTGAAAGAGCAGCTAATCTCCTCACAGATCACACACAAAAGTAGTGATTTTTATGTGTAAAGGAACAGGTTGATTACTGTAACTTCTTTTTCCTTTTTATTCCATTTAATCCTATGGATTCTACCGGATTTACAGAGATGTAAAGTTGAAATAACACAATGCTAAATCCAGCACATTAAAAACCATAAGTACTTCTAGTGCTGTATTCATCCAAATATCTCTACAGTTACATTCTCTTACTCCTTGCCAGACACTTTGTTTTTGTCTGCCTTTAATTTGGAAGCTTTTGGGGAAAGAAAATATCACTATTTCTTTTTGTGAGTTTACATAAACTGCACTCTTTACTGCAAGATAAATAATGAATAAAGTCTACTCATGCTGTTTGAACAAGTTTGAGGAGCCTTGCAAGAAGAGAGCTGACAATGCAGACTTAATAGTTTGATCAAAGCATATTCCCAACAATAGAATCAGGTTGATTCCCAGCAGTCATCTGCCACTGAATGCTTTGTGATTTTGCATTATCAGTTGGAAATTGATTGAATGGCATCCCTTGAGCTTTAATCTTTTTCCTAATTGACTGTGATATATTTTTCAGGAAAGTTGACAGCTTTGGAAGGGTTTGAATTGCATTGTTAACATATCTCTTTTCTCATCTAGTGGCGTAGACTGACTGGAAATCCAGGGATAGTGGGCTTTTGTATAACTTCCAGACAGATTTAATTATTAGTAATTACATAGCAAAACAAACAAAAAGAATTTCATGCAGTGCTTTTTGTCATACTTCTGCCCCAAAACAAAATGCAAGCACAAGCTTCTGAGAGAAAAGGAGATGTTGAGAAGGAACCAACGCTTCCTCCACGCAGTAAAAATTGTTTCTCTGGGGGGTCCCATGGAGCAAAGCATCTGATCTGTGGTGGGCATCTACATTTGAACTAGTCACCTGAGTCCTCTTTAACAGCAGGAAGGGGTAAAGAATTATTAATTGCACTTTATTGCAGACATTTAAATTATGTGAAATTAATTATTCTTTAGGAGAATATTCTTTGGCTATGAAAGCAACATGGTGGCATTAGCTCAAGTAAAGGCATCTGCACTGATGACATGTACAGCTAGGTGAGGTGAATCATTCCTTGATGGTTTTGTGTCTAATGGTAAATGAAGCAATGCCAAGGAATGATCGTGGCTACTGGAATTCAGTCATCTGTAATATTGTTAAACAGCCTATGGTGTGATTTTGGTCTATTCCACTTAGGACTACACCAAACAATTTCTTGACATAGGGAGCACACACAGCCATTCCTAGTAGGCAGCGTGAATGTAGGCACTCTGTCTTTGAAGGTCAAAGATTTTAAAAATACAAATGCAAAAACCTCTTCAAGTGTTGTTTAATTTTCTATTATAGATGTATCAGGTACATCTAAACTTGAGAGTAATGGTAGGGGACAGTAAGCCTTCATAATGCAATGTGTCACATGTTTTCATCAATTTGTTGACTAAAGCATCTGAGTTTATCTGGTAATGGCAAATCTGTAGACAAATGAAATCAGGATGAGAAGTCTTGGAGGATTTCCACAGTACACAGTGTGAATCACAGTGAAACATCTTCGTAAATAATGTTGATACATCGGAAAAACATAATATGGCCTGCTGTATCTGTGAATGCCTGAATTGCTCCAGTACAGCTTGTACCTCAGCTCATAAATGAGGGTCCTGATATAAGCAAATTTATAAGAACAACCAACACATTTTTTTGGTGCAGTCAATTTGCTGTACTCTATCTGCCTCCTTTTCTTGTCTAAATAATAGTATAGAAAATTCATGAGTCCCATGGGATATATTTTAACTAAACAGCTACCATAATATCCATCCTCTACTATGAAAAGTTGTTTGACTTCATAGGTTTTAATGACGGCTTATTATTCCCATTATAGCAAAACAGTATTTTAGACTTTGTGCAAGTTTTTCTTGATATAACCAAGACTTTCACATGTAATACGGAATTATCTGCTCAGAAGCTAAATACATACATATATTTTGCATAGTCACGAATACAGAGTAATCACACAGGTTTCATCTCTATTCTAGATTTTTTAATTTGTGCTATTATCAAAAATGTGAATAACATACTGAATGTCTTTTGAAAGACAGAATGTCTAATAGTTTATTTGAATTCTGGGGTAAATTATTCCATGAAAATGACATCTGCAAAGCATATACTTTAACATGAAACTTATATCAAGTAAATAATTTCTTTAAATATATTAAATTCCTTATATGGAATAGATACTATGCTCTCTGATTCAAATGAAAAATTACAAAGTCAATGAGAAATGAGAACAGGCTGTTTGCAATTTTCTGAGATATGAGAAACTGCTGCGCCAATTGGTAATTTCAGTTCACATGCTTATTTCCCTATTAATGCTACTGTAACATAAAGAATAAACAGATTTTACTGTGCCTGTTGCCTAATTAGCCATAACAAAACTTTCTGAAGTGTGGCACCTCAGGACTTGAAGGTACCATGGTTGTAGGCAGTGGTCTGCCAACAATAATATGAAAAAACCCTGACACTTGTCAAGACTTCTCCTCAGTAAGGCTGGGGTTTGTCCAAGTTATATGAACCATTTCCTGCAGATGCATTGGGCTTTTTCATTCAAACAATTTTCAGAAGCTATTTATTTATCATATTCTGGGTATCTTCTCTTAATGACACCGTCTTGAGGTTGTTTCTGGAAAAACTCAGATATTTGGATCTGGGTTCCACATAGTAAGGATTTTATTTCAGGACGTCATGTTTAAATTTCTACAGTTACACTGCACGGTGTAAACCATATTCCACTGATTTTCCTTGAGCATTTAAGATGAAGAAAATGTTTGCCATAATATCCTTCATGAAGTTAATGCTGGACTGTGGGAATTAAGAGCAGGTCTGCAAGCCTGTCTGGTTCCGACATAGATCTCGGTGCAATATATTTGTACCCGTGAGAAACAGAAGCAAGAAACCAAAACAGCAGAGAGAGGAAACAGCAACAATTTCTGCACCTGGTATTTTTCTAAATGCTTAGAATTCTTAGAAAGAGATAACCAAGAATAGTATGCTGTAGTTAAATAATAGCCAGTGACTCTATTGTAGTAGTTAAGTAACCAATAGACAAGTAACATGACTGTTAAACATACAAAAGTGTATAAAAAGACACTTGCTTTTTGGAATAAAAAAGCGCCTTTACTTTGCCTGGAACAGAGTGTGTATGTGTCGTGTTCAACGAAACGTGACACTGGACAATGGTTTGGATTACCAAAGGGAAGCAGTCAGGTGCAGCAGAACTGCTGCTCCTCAGCCGGTGATCTGCTGAGAGCAGGTGGACAGAGAGAAAGTAGGATATGGTGGACTGAGGAGGAAGAGGAGCCAAGGCTTTTACTTTCTTACTGACTGGCTAGAGCATCCAAGCTGGAGCTGACAGGGAAGTAGCTCAATGCTGATGAAAGCCTGCAGCAAATTATTAGCATTTGGGAGCAAAAATGAATCAGGGAGAAAATTGTGCCTCAGCATCCCAGAAATGCTCTGCCTCCCAAGACTTTTCTTGGGTAAGTGCCACTGAAGATACCATTCTTTGCTTTGGAAAGGAGCTAAGTTAAACCCTGGCTCTTGCTGAGCTCCTGCCAGCCTCAGGCAGGTGGGAGCTGCAGTGAGACCAGGCCAAAGGCACACGTGTCCCCATGGTTTTCATGGTGGCTCTTTTGTGGAGAGAGTTCTGAAACTGTGTCCCTTTGCATAGCATAGATCTATTAAATTTGTGTGTATGGATATGCAAATAACTTTCCTGCTTGGACTCCTGAGGTCCTCTGCCATGGCTATAAACATGTCCTTTGATAGCCATGCTACCCGAAACACACAAAGGAACACTAAGCATAATACAAACTTGCCCCAGAAATGCTCCCTATTTTCTTAGATTAAACACCTTTCTCTGGCTGTGTCTATTTTAGTGTCAGAACAACTTTATAGTTGACTCCTATAAGGTTGATGGAAACTTGTGGAGAACACATAATTTGTGCAGCAATGAAAAAGAGCAGAAACCTTCTTGAGTAAGAGATGCAGTTACTGTGGCATGCACAGTGACACCTCTACAGGCAATTGCATAAAAATTACAGATTCCCTTAAGAAAGAGAAAGGATAGAAAATGTTGTTGAGAAAATTGCAAATCAAGCTACAAAAAAACAATGTGAGACCTCTCCAGGCAATCACTGGCCATGTGTCATTGCTCTCAGAACCTCCTAGGTATGCTTTCCAATAGTCTAGGTTTTTCTAGCATTAGTTCTTCATCTGGTTAGGACTGTTTGCTCACTTACTGAAGTCTAATATGTGTTATAAGATAAAAGACATGTCCAAGAAGCCTACCATCTGCTTTATCAAACAGCAGTCTTGTCCATAACTCTCATAACAACCATCTAAATGCAGTTCATTCTCAGGTGGCAAGTTCCATTGGCACTGTGGGACAATAGAAATGGGGATGGGAGGCATTTCCCTTAGCTCTCTTTTACTGTTAATGGCCTTTGGGGAGGCTGCCACTCATGAAAACTGTCCTTTGGCTAGAATTATTCACTGGAAGAACAGCAGATCCCGAAACAAAAACTCTTGTAGTGTAAAAAGAAGTCAGCTTGCATCCAGAAGCAGGACAGCCAGCATCAGTCTTGATACACCATCGTTCTCCATCCCCAGACCCAGCTGCTGCACGTTATGCCTGCACTGGCCTTGCAGGTGGTCTGGTTTGTGAGTCTGTGGGAAGAGTCCCTTGGGGAGTGGGGTGTGTTCACTCATGGCCAAATGAGTGGTATGCTGAAGGGAAGATGGAGACATAGGAAGACTCTGGGAGAGAGTAATGTTTGTGAGGAAAACACTTGTGAAGTTACGCCTTTATTGTTGTAAATCTATAGTTCTTTGTTCCTTTGGAAAGGAGGGTGCAAATTGGGTGCCAAATGGAAACCAAAACTGGCAGTATCTGGCTCTCATCTTGCAATTCTTTTGGATAATTTTGAGTGAGCATGTATACAATTAAGGCAATGGTTAATCAGGCTCCACAGGTAGGCAGGTGTGTATCTTCCACTTTAGACGCCAAGAGAAAAAATTGTGTGATGTGGTTGCTTTGAAGGTGTTTTATTTTGCTTTTAGCTGGTTCTCTGAAAAATAGGAGTAGTGCCAAGTCTTCTAAAATTGAGAATGAAGAAATACATCTTATTTTGGGATATTTTCCTTGGTGATGAGGACAGAAAGAAAGGATTTCAGAGGTGAAAAAAAGAATGAGAGGATGCAAAACTATATTAACCTTTCAGTTAGTTATTTTTTTATAGAAAGGAGTAATTATTTAACTTTCCCTATGCAATACACTAAATGTGTGCTTTCTGCTGTGTATCTAAGAAAAAAATTAACTTACAGGTTTATTTTTCGTACTTTAGCTTTGGAGATAATAAATTAATTTTAATTTTTAAATATCATTTTGCCATTCTTAAGTCAAAAAATGTTATTCTACTCTCCATTCTAAAGCTACTCCCCACTTGCTTTAAAAAAATTCTGAAATAAAAATATTCCATTCTAAACCATAATTCTAAAATTATAATTTTCAGAAGGGCTTCACTGAGTAAGTGCTAGCTCTCTTCTCTGTTCTTCTTTTCCTTCTTTGAGAACTCAATCTCCTCATTTTTTCTGGTTTTTATTTTTTAATCCTTTTTACAAGAGTTGCACCTAAACTTTTTTGTTATCATCATCTTGCAGCAATGTTACCATTGCAGCCACAATACCACGGGCTGTTGAATTTGATTTTCATGATTCGTTTTACTGTCTTTCTGGATATATGGCATGTGAATGTTTTAATATTACATTTCTTTCTAATCATATTACATCTCTTTCTATCCCCCAAAACATGAGTAACACTAGTTTGCCAGGTAAATCAAATCAGCATCAGTGAGTCTGGGTGATTTTTTCTCTTAACACTTCCCAGCAGACACAGGCTTTTGATAAGAACTGCAGCATGGGCTGATTGTACCTTCAAAGGAAGTGTGTGGGTAAACCCAGGAAGCATGTAGCTAAGGCTTTATTTCAAAAAGACAGAAGCAGGAAATGGAGAATCAGGATCCCACCTCCAGGCAAAAGAAAGCCTCTTGGCCAAGGAATTACGGATGCTCTTGGTAGGATGGGTCTTGATTCCTGAATTCTGCTACCAAAGCAGTCCTCTGTGTTTGTGACCCAGGCCAGACCCCAGGCTGATACACCCTCTTTTGTTGCTCTTGAGTTCCTTACCGAGTTTGACACTGTCTCTGCCAGCAATTAACGAAAGCTTTGGCCTAAAGCTTGAGTAGGATTACCATAAGCATCTACTACAGTAAATATTTCACTAATGTCAATGTCTCCTGTTCATTTTAAGTCCCATACATTTTATTTCACATCTTAAAATAACAACTTCATGTCATCTACTGCAACTTTCAACCAGTGATCTCAAAATAATTGGCAGACTTCAGAAAATACATGCCAATTTATTCAATCCTTTGCATCCTTTCTGTGGAAATCTCATAACGAATTCAATTGGATTTTCCTTGAGAAAGGAATGAGTCGGAGTTGAGTCTGTCAGAGTCAACATTGCTGGGGTCAAAACTAAAAGTGAGTTACCTTTGAGGAAAGGGCAAGGGCCGCATACAAAATTGCAGGGACAAAACTGGGAGGCAGAAGATTTACAGACATCTCTCAGATGTGACAAACAGCTGAGAGCTCATTATGGAAGGTGGGAAGCCTGTTGTAAGCAGAGGGGCATTTCTGTCTCTCTACAAAGATGCCACCTGGGAATGTCCCTGGCCAAAAGTGGTCAGCAATTTTGGTCAGCAATCTCTTGGAAGTCTGTCCTCACAGCAGGTTGCCATCTCCTGACTACGTCATGTGTGAAATGACTGTTCCTCACTTGGTACAAATGTGTTCCTATGGTATGTTAGACTTAGCAAAAATTCTCTAAATCCCAAGTAGATGGGAACTGAGGCAATTCTATGAAGTTCCACATGTTGTAGAAATAGTACCGCTTAAAAGCATTTAGTATCATTAGACCGGATTTCCCAAAAGAAGAAATATGTTCTGAATGTGAGATCACTTTATGCTTTTAGCCTCCTAAATCCATCTTCTTGTTACAAATTTCCGGTCTTTTTTTCCAACCTCTGTTTCTACAGCAGAGCTGAACAGTCTGTTGTGGATATTTCTGTTAATGTTATTACATATATTTTCTGGTCCAGGCAATCAGTACATATCCAATTGCCCATCTTTAGGCAGCTCACTAAAAATGGAGCTAAAAAGGATGTAAAAAATGGTATTTCTGTGTGAGTGAGAACATAGCTCTTTCCCTCAGCCCTGGTGATTTACATGGAGTAACATCATAAACGTGTCTCAGTGTGGGAGGCTCCATGAACATAGCATGAATCTGTCAAATTCCAGTCCCTCTGGTATACTTGGTGCCAGTTCAAAATCTTCTAGAGACGGAAAAAAGAATTCTAAAAATAATATCTCCCAGATATATAAAATAGACACTACAAAACACAGTGATAAGCATTTCATAAGAATATTAGTGGGTATTCGATTTCTTCATTGGTAGTGTTTCACTTCCTACAGGTTTTTCCCTGATTATAAACCTGTCTGCTTTATCTACAATGGGCTCTGCATCAATATTGTCACCTGCAGACTGCTGACTCCTCATAGAACTGTCTCCACCGGAAAGAAACAATAAAACTGGTTTGATAAATAAAACTTTTATCTACGCGCTTGGTCAAACACAATTTGCCGAGACTTTGAAAATCTACATCTGTTCTGTATACAATTTGTATCGCCATTTGTTCCACAGATGTGTAACAAGACAAATACCTGTCCAGGCTTACATGTGATCCAGAAATGCATATGTTAATCATGCTGGTGGAAGGAGGTGAAGGAAAAGACAATAAATCAGCTTACAAATGGTTTCACTTGGAAAGGTCTAACAGAACAGGGTTATTTTTATCTTAGGATGCTTTTAATTTGAATCAGAAATGCTTTACCACATGTTCTGCCAGCAATTCAAAAGAATTGGTAACAAACATTTAATCTTTTTTATTCTGGGATTGGCACTAAGCCCTCATCAAAAAGCGTATGCAGTCAAACAGCTTATCTCCACTGAGCTGTTTTCCTTAATGTGTTCCTAATTATAATCCTATATATTGCTCACTGTGGCCGATTGAACAATATGGCAATAATTTCTTTACAGACCTAGCTGTTCTTTGAACTGCAAGTACAGAGGGCTAGGACGGAACCAGATCAATGGGATTTGAGTGCAGAGGAATCCAGCCAGATGCAATCTCTGGAGAATGCATTTCCAGCTGTTCTCCAGAAAGGGACTGGAGCAGACAGCTGGTAACTGTGCAGCCCTTTTCATACAGCCCCATGGATCTGTGCTGCAAGGTGTAGTCCTTCCTATCTTTATTGCATTCTGTGCCTCTGGGGAGGGATTCCCACAAATTCCACACAAAAGGTGTTTTTTCAACAACAGGAATTGGAGTAATAGCCTGCCCACCCCCTCCTCTTAAGATTTCATTAGACTATTAAAAAGTTTCTGAAGGACTATTTGAATCAAACTTGAACAAATGTTTCCATAAGCTGAAAGCTGTAAAATGATGCTGAGAGGAAGTAAAAGTATTTGTGCTCTAGTGTTAGCGATGTTTGTTTGTAGAGGATTTTAGAATATATAAAATCTGAAAAGGTCTGCCTTTTATTCTTAAAGTGCCTGCAGCCTTAGGAATTGCAAGCTTTTCTGCCTCCTTTCCCCTGTGTGAACACCTGGTTCACGAAGAACACGTATTGCCGTAACGTGATAGATACCAAGTAAATGAAAATGGTTATAGCTGAAATTATGTTTACCCCAAAACAACTGTTTGTATTTGCCAGCTTCCACTTAGCTCTGATGCAATGATAGTCAACAAGGAGAAGAAAGCAGTTGACTAAGGATTTGGTACTCCTGTGCTTTTGGTAAAGTTTCCCTTTACAGATCATATCCCTTCTTTCCTGACTGATGTATGCGCTTCCTTTATTGGGATGTGTTCCTCTTGCCCACATACACCTCACATACAGAGGACCCAAACAAAACAGAGTACAGTGCTTAATCTTTAAAACAAGGTAGATCAGAGAGGCAAACTACTGAGAGTACCTCTGCATAATTTACTGGACAAACTGGGTATTCTGGGGCTATATATTTGTTTTAATGGAAAAGAGAGCATTGTACAAAGTCTTTCTAGAGACCCTTCAATTCCTCCAGAGGTTGCTTGGGCAGGTACTGCATCCCAAGCCTAGAAATCAGGAAATGGTATATTTCATATGTGTATGTTGCTGATGTTAAAGGGATTGAAAGGCAGATAAACTCATTTTTACCACCTGCAAAGGATCCAGATATAAAGTGGATACTTTTTATCCACTCACACAGAGTGAACATCGTTCTGAATTTCTGACTTGAAGGTTTCATAAAACCCATTTGTTCTGTACCTGGGTCTGATTGCCTTTGCCAAACAATGTTGAGAACGTCACAGTACCCTACTCACACTCTTTTAAAGGCCTGGTGTCTGTGAAGTCAAGGTGTGGAATAAGATCACTTGAAAAACAGCATTACTTAATACATTGTTGCACATGTGAGTAATCAATCAAATAATCATCATTCATCTGGTCTGTGAGGCAGTCAAAGCTCTCTGAAGCTCTCCAAGTAAAAAAGATCATTGCTTTCAGAAGATAATGCTACTATTGTTTTTTTACTTTTGTGTCTTATGCCTCAACTTTTGGGATCATTGCCTGCCAGATATCTTAGTTTTCTCCCTTCAGACAGGTGGAAAACATGTCACTGTTTCCATGTGGCTCTCTTAAGGTGCCAACTTCCTAAGATTGCCAGACATTGTCCTGCTCACTAGTTCTGTTTGTGTTCATTTTCCCCTCAGTAACAGCACTATTTTCACAAACTGTGGCCAGACGCCAAACCATATTTTGTGATACAAGATATGTGTCTTTTGCCATAATTGCCTTTTATGTACTGTCAAGTCACCAGTGACCTTATTTCAATTTCAAATAGAGATTGCACACTTTCAAATAAAGAGATGGATAAACTTTTTTTTTTGTTGGATGAATGTTGATCCCTTCACTTCTGTTGAGTCCTCTAGAAAGGAATGGTGACTGTCAGATTGTTCTGCAAGTCAGCCATTTTAAACTGAAAGAATATTCCCTTTGGGGTGGGTATTTCCGGACCACTTTCCAGCCTTGAGAACAACTTTATGGGCAGTTTAACCCTCACATGAACAAAAGCATGAATCTTTTCACACCATTGATCAAGGCCAAAGATTTGAGCAGATGAATAATTGTTCTTTGTTAGAATCTATGATGAATAAAACACTGGTTGCCAGTTTCAGGTGTGCTGTTACATGAACACCTAGTCAATAGCCCATTTGCAGCATCTTCTAAGAATATAATGTTGCTCCTCATGTCATTATATTTCAAGATCAGAGCTTCTTTGCTTCAATTTCTCATGTCTGTTGAATAACTTTGCACTAAAACAGTCCCAGGTAGTCAGTTTAGGCGTCTAGGCTAAGAGTGTATACATGAATCATATTTTCAAATAATTTTGCATCAATTTCACATCTATTAAAACTTGCCTGCTCTTAAAAGCCTCAACTCTGATGCGACCTACCACTTACTCTCTTACACACACATACTATTGTCTTCATATAGAAATTACATTTCCGCTTGTTCAGATTTATCTCTGCTGATCCATGTTTTCCAAAGCTTCTGGTTATGCAATACAACTTTTTCTTCTCATAGTTAAACAGCATCTTTATAGTCTTTTGTATCCTCCCTACCAACAAAAATGTTATATTTTGCAGTCAAACCCCTCAGGGGCTGGAAAGAACCCAAATGGTAGTCTGCAGAAACAATATTTCTCAGAAGGACTGTTGAGTGTGAACAAATACCTTCTGTTTTTCTTAGGGCACCCTGTTGAAAGCTATTTGGCATTATCCATGTTCCCCAATATGTCTCCTCTCATAGGCAGAGGAAAGTTGTCACATTTTATATATGTATAATTCTTCAGAACTTAAAATAGGCAGAAATTTGTCTCTTTTTTAATCTAAAGGGCTAGCAAATGAATACACTCTAGTAGTTCTTTTTTGTGACATGATTCCCAGAGTAATAAACATCATAGTCTGTTTTAGGGTAAGATGATTTTCCCTCTGTATATGAGTTGCTGACTTTTTAGCTCATTCAACCATTTTCTTATTCTTACTCCTTTTTCTTAAAACAGTTTGAAACCTCTCACTAAAGTGTCAGACAATGTCTTTGGGAAATTTCATTCTTAAGTAAAAACTTTTGCTGCCTGTCAAATGCCAACTGTTTTGCTAATAATTATTTCTAAGTTCATTATATAGATCATGGTTTTTTTTATTCATTCCCTTTCCTCCATGTTCCTGTGACCTGTTTTCTATCAGGGAGTTGTCAGCTAATATTGCAAGCTTTTTAGTCTCAGATCAGTTACAAATTGCTATGTTGTTTTTTCCCTCCTCCTGCATCATCTCTTACATGAGATAAGTTTCTGTGAATCTTAGGTTTCTAATTACCTCAGCTGACTGAAAACTATTCAGAACCATCTGTTGTAAAAAATAGATTGTTTTCTGAATTTCATTGTCTTGACTGTCACTCATATCTCAGAGACACAGAATGAGTGGTCTGTTACAGCTTGATCCAGCTACATTCCAATTTTCCAGAGAGCTACAGGTTTGACACACGTTCTGACTGTTGCATTATGCCAATATTCACATGGTGCATTCTGAAAATTTCTTATTTCTTTAATACGTGATAACCATATGATAATCAGTGAGCAGATTTACAAGGGATGTAACATTTAGCTCAAGTCCAAGTCAAACATGAACATTTCCATTTACAGCTTACAGGAATTTTTTCTTTCCTAATTTTATATGTAGGTAGTTAAGTCACGCTTAGGTACAAACCCCGTTGTTCCATGTTGCTATTAAAAAAATGTACAACGTGTGAGCAGCAATTGCAGTGAATGCACAAGTCAGGACATAGGACTTCCATTCCTACTAGAGACACACTAATTTTCCATTGAAGTCTTGCTAAGTTTTACAAAGCATGATGAGCATGGCCAGCAAGGATGAGAAGTTACAACTTCTTTTATAGATGACTGTCATAATCACAGAGCAACACGATAACAAGATGTCCCTTATTTTCTCTTTGACCTATAAAGACTGAATTCTTCTTTGAACAGTGACATAGCTTCATGAGGAAGAATGTGTTGCGGTCCTATCCTGGCTTGCCACGGCCTTTACTGCAGTGGCTGAGACCATAATCTGAGAAAAAAAAAGCAGGAAGTTTTGAATCCCCACAGGTAGAATTTTTTATTCCTGTTTTCTCATTTTCCAGAGAAATGTTTTAATTTTTGGTGACTTCATCATCTTTCTTCTGTTTTCATATTTTTTCGGTGATTTCATGTTCTACTGCAGACTCAGTCTTTCTTCTCCCATATTTCATAATGAGGTGGCTTGAAAGCAAAAAGACCGTTTATTTAAATTAGATTCAGTTCAGGATTGGGCTGGATTCATCCCACTGAACCTAAGAATTTAACTGTGGAGGCCACTTTGCCCTAAACTCCATCTACATTCAATAAATTTCCCAGTAGAGAGAGAGTAGGGTGACAAGGCTCCTATTTTAGGTATGTCTCTGCTAAGTAGTTGAAAGTAGGTAGATAAATCCAGGCCCAAGGGGTGTCCTCTTAGACCTTCAAGGCACTAGTTCAATACTGAGCTCAAGCACTTGCTTAAATACACTTGTATTTGGAAAAGCACATAAGCACACACTTGCAGTTAAACACCTAAAACTTAGGCATAGAATCCTGCAATAAATCATCTTTTTCATGAGTACTGACTGTGACACAATTTTTAAAAGAGAAATGGCTCCTGCACGTCTATTTTTCTGAAGCAATTTAAACCCTCCTCCTGGTAATAAAATATTTCCTACTAAGCTAAACCTTATTAACTTTCTCAGATTTCGATGTTGTCTTTCCGTCCTGTCTTTCTGGTTTGGAAAATTCCTGAAGTTTACAATTCCAGTCACTTTAGTTTGGAAAGCTGACACTATATGTTGTATTCAAATTAATGGTTGTAATTGAAGAGATCATCTGGCTGTACTTGAAAAGATGAACTCTAACAGTGATTATAGTAATTGCAGCAATATGAAAATCTCTTTCACGTTCTGTTTTTGCATATTGGGAAAACCAGCATATGAATAGAGGCATATTAAATATTTGGTCTTGTTTGATCATTCAGTGCAACTTCTCAGCCATCTTATTAGTTAGACTCGAGTAAAATCCATGTTGTTTGGCTAATGAAAGTCTAGCAGTCACATTTGGGATTCTCTGAAACAACTGATCTAATTTTTCTAAGCATAAAATAAGCACAAGGTATAATAACTCCTGAGATTACTGTATGTTTTTAAAAGGTAACGTGAGCTAGGAGCCATCTATTCCCCAAAGAAAGGGAACAATTATGCAGCAATTTAGCCAGAAGAAAAACCCCACTTCAGATACTGGAAAAGCAGACCCTTGTTTCCTAGGGTCCCTTTCACTGCCTTCCCCTGTGCTAAAAACCCATCTTATCTCCTCTTCGTCTTTCCTCACTCCACAGCAATCTTTCTTGCACCCTGTATTAGCATCTCTGTAAAGACCTTCTCCAGATCATTTTCCAAGCCAGCTTAGGCATTTTGTTTGTGTAAAAAGACCAAAGTATTTCCCTAAGGAGAGAAATATTTAAGTGAATGTCTACTTTAGGGGTATGATCAGTACTTTGGTTACTTTGGTAGAAACCAAACTTAGATACCTATCTGATAGACAACCATTGAGCCTGAAATAATTTTACATAGGAGGACAATTACCTTTTAACCTCTACTATATCTAGAGATGGTCTCCACTGAAGTTGTCATGTTCATCTTGATGAAAATGTAACTAAATAAGACCAAAAGGAAGCAGTTGAGGCAGAGGGGTTTAAAACTGGCGCCAAAAAAAATCTATGGGACCAGATTTTTTCCACCTAGATTGTTTCAGTCTAAACAGACTGAAAAGTTTTCCCCTAGTAAGAGAGAAGCTATTAAATAAGCAATTTTAATAGTTCAGTCGCCCTCAATTTATTTGGTGTCCCTTTGAGATTATCGAGTGAAACAAAAATAGTACCTTTCCATATCTTTCTTTCTGTAGTAATTAATGAATGCAGAACATACTTTCACACTTTTTAGACTTTTGCTTCTTGCTGTTTAACCTCATTTCCTTATTTTTAATGATAAATAAAGTAACATTAATTTTCAGTGTTCACAGCACACCATATACATCAGCTGAAAATAAAAAGAAAAATGGTTAGTAAATTTTTTTTAATGGAATGCAACATGTGCTGCCCCTTCTGTGAACTCAACACTCATTCAGGAAATTGATTTGTCAAGATGTAAAAAAAAATGCATCATTTCATCACATTTTTGGAAAATATGGGTCCAATCTTATAAGATGCAGAGAAGGCTCAGCTCCGTTAAAGCATTTCAATGGAAGTACTTAGCACCTCACAGTAACAGGCTGATTTTACATGTCATTTTAATGATCCCTTTAATAGTTAATTCTGAAACCAGCAACATTGAGCATTGCAGTGCCTGATGCCTTTTGTTGGGCCTGGCTCTGAGCCAGCTTTATGCTTTGCAGCTTATTTGTACCCAACAATCTCCGCATAAAAAGCATTTGTTTTCCCAGGATGCAGGTGTTGATATAGCTGCATTGTAGGTAAGATTCTTGGATCAGGTTATAAATCAGGGCATGGCGTTGACTGGGGAACAGAGTTCAGGCCTCGGGGCGGATCTGAACAGTTGCTCCCCTTCTCCTCTGCAGTGATCCTGAGCAGCCCAAGAGTGGTCCAAGAAAAGCAGCTTGTACAGGCACTACAACATCCAGAAAACCTTGCTAATATTGATTTTCAAGCAAGAGGGGTAGATATACCAGGGACAGCTTTCAACACTTTACACAAGTTTTAAACCAGTGCAACTGAACTTTACTGAAACTTAGCTGGCATAAAACTGGTACTACACAACTGAAAATGTGACTCATTGCTGCTGCTACTCTTTCTTTGGCCATATGAGAAACAATTAACTTTGCTGCATTTTAGAATATGATCAGTCATGATAGACTTGTTCATGGACTCCTGATCCATCTGGTACTGCAGCCTCAAAGATACAGAGTGTAACAACCCATTATTATTCTCCAATATTAATAATTAACATTTCTGAAAATGTATCATAGGGAGAAAATCCCTTGTTATCTGATCATATCTTTAATTTGCATTTATTTTGCACCTTGAGTTTCAACCTTCCTCCCTGTTGATATCTCTCCAATGATTTCCATCAATCCCTTCTTCCAGATGTAAAGATTTTGAGTTCCTAATTTTATTCTGCAGTATTAAGACAAAAATCTTTTTTTTTTCTTTTTTTATCTTCATCATCTTAATCCTCATCTGTTTGCACATCTTTCCCATGTGACACCTGTACACCAGTCAGATGCTGGAGTCCTACCCACTACTTCCTTTAGTCATTCATCAATCGATTATTTTTCTGGAATTAAGTTAGAAAATGTCTGCAAGCCAACAATTACACATATCATTTTCAGCAAAGTGTGGGAAAATATACTGACTGTGGCATTGGAAGAACAAATCCCTACCTGATCCATTTTTCCTGCCATTGTTCAAGTTGGATGATAGATCTTGTCTTGGAATGGTGAGGAAAATAATGGATCTTCTGGTATGCCTAGCAAATCCTGAAGTCAATAACTGGCAGCTGCTCTCTTCTCACGCTGCGGGTCTTGATGAGCTGCCTGCAGCCCTCTGGGTTCCTTGTACTCACACATCTACCAGAAGGTAAAGAAAACTCCACTTCCAGAAAGCCTGAGATTCTGAAAACCATTTTTTGAACTTGCTTACTGACTGTTTTTCATCAAAACTGTATATATTTGAAAACTGCTATGTACCTAGAGCAAAGTACCACAATGAGGAAGGGAAAAATAAGATAACAACTCCTGGAAAATCCCTTGATTTTCATTCTGGCTTAACATAAGGTGGCTAGCTCTTGTCATTCCAAGAGAAATTATCTGAGTAAAATCTGAGTAAGACCCTCAGAATTTGGTTTGTAGTAACTTAGAATTCCTTAAAAGTTATTAGCCAAATGTTTTCGGAAAAAGTAGCAGGCAGAGACAGAGTATGTTCTGTGGAATAGTTGTATAATTTTGAGATCAAAGATTGTTAGGAATTTCTAAGGATGAGTTTTCTGTGCTTCTGTAGTGAATGCTAGATTCAGAACTTCGGGGTGATATTTTCATAAATTGCCAGTTACCCAGATGGACTTGTAGAAGAAGTCAAATTGATCCTTAAAAGTATGAAATTGTTGTTTGTTTTTTTTCTTTATTCGTAGTTCTCTTCATCAGACAATCTATCCAGCAAAACAATATTGAAAAATTAAAAGGCAAACTGGGAGTGGAAATCCTGGACACAGGATTCAAAAGTGGAACTACATGAATATTTCAGAGGCATCTACAACTTGTACATACAGAGTACGTCTACTACTATTTTATGAGGAATATGCAGCAAGAGATGACAGGTAATGTTTTATTTCAGAGTAGGTAGTGGTTGGTATAGGGCATTCAGGACATGGGACGGTGATGGCTGTGGTGTGAGTTACACTCTTAGAACAAGGCTGTGGTGTGGCATTTGGCCAGCGGCTGAAGTGAAAACTGAAAAACGACAACTGTATCCTGCCAAAATCTGGTATTGTTCCACAGACTTTTCATTTTATTCCAAAGGTCATAATGTACTGTACAGCCAAATCTGCTTCAAGAAACTCCCACTCTAGGAAAAACACTTCTTGACAGAATAAGTGTTATGTTGAGTTTTTTATATTTTAAAATGAATTTTCTTTGTACAAAAATCGGTTTATAAGGTAATGTCGGTGTGCAGGAAGGTAAAATCCTATGAAAAATGTGGCACAGTAAATGGATAAATCTTGTAGCTCAGCAATTTATGTCAATGTTTTACACAGGAGGAAATCCTCTGTGACATGTATCAGATAGTGGAATAATTTCCTATAAGGGTGCTTAGTGCGTGAGGGCTTTACTCTTTGCAGTGCCATACAATGCAGCACATTAGCAGCACAGCACCAGTTTAACACTGGACATTGAAGGCTGAGCCCTGCTTTTGGTTATTGCATCAGCAGGAGTTAAAGAAGCCTTGTTCTAAAAGTAAAGGCCAGAGAGGCAGGGTTGAGAATTAGCAAATACTGAAGAGTGAGGCTTTTTGCATAAGTTGGACCAGATTCCCTTTCCATTGCTGTTTTTACATACTGAGTTACCCTTCTTATTTAGAAAAACACTCCTCACAAACTGCTGGTTTTGAGAATCAGATCTATTTTTCCATCTAGGTTCTTTCACTTCATTACCTGAGTGGCTCCATCATACTAAGTACCTAATACCTCTCATTATCTTAGTGAGTCATTTAGGGGTTGGCTATTTAATATCATTAATTCATCATGAATAAATATTAGAGCTAAAATCTACATTTGCTCTGGAAGGTGGAAAGATTTTTTTAATTTCTGAGGTCTGGGTTACTTAACAGTGTTTGAAACCACTGGAAAAGTTTTATAAAGAACCCTGAGAGTGACATTAACAGCAGCTTCCCAATGAGATATAATATTTCACCTAGTAATAAACAATATAGTTTATTTTTAAACCAAGAGGTGCTTCTGAGCAGTAGGCAAATTTAGCTCTGGTGTGGGTTTCCTTCTACATTGAACTTTCCAGCTCTGTAAGAAAACTTTGTCCTCAAAGGTGAGGAAGAATTCAGTCATGTTTCATCCTAGAAAAGACCTTATGTGTCAGAACAACAGGCAGGTTGGAGGCATCGAAGCAAGGTGAAATATATTTCTTTTTCGATGCCCAGACTGTTTTTTCAGCCATACAAAATGGTCTCACTTTCCCTCACTGTAATTCTGATGGTTACCACCTAATGCTATGCTATGATGATAGAGCTCTCACTGCCAAAATTTCTTTTGTAGGATTCCAGGGGCACCTTTTACCTTCTCCAAGACTACAGTACCTATGTCTACACTGCCTTAGGGCTCTTCTGATCATAGTTTTAAATTCTGCAATTTTTAATTGCTTACAGCCCTCACTTACACACATTTCTGAGTGTGCTTTCTGCAAGACAACCTAGATGGACACTTCTGCCTGTTCTACCTTGAAGGATGACCCAAGCCCAAGGATGCGTCCTGCATGGGCAGGACATAACCACAACCAGGGTTGCTCAACAAAACCATTCATCCTGTACTTGGTGATGTCTTATGGGGATGTCAGATGGTCAGGGTCAGGCAAGCAAATTGTATAAGTGTCTTACTAATAGGGGCTTATGTTAAATATTTTGAGAAGAGATGGGAAATGTAGGCAAAGTGCATTTGCAATGGCTCATGCTTTGAACTAGCCCTAACTTGCACTTTTATTCTTTGCAAATATGATGTAGCCCCTTCATCCCACAATTTTTTTTTTGAAAATTGAATGTCCTTTCAGTCTGAAACAGAACTGAAACCACTGGAAATGCTGCTTTAAATTAGAGAGTTTGGGTGAAGGAAAGGCCAATTGCAGTTATTTAGAAATAGCTATCTAGATTGAACAGAAATTTGGAAGACAGAGAAATCCATGGGTTTGCATCTTGTCTTGCTATATGTCTTGCCACTTGCTCAGAACAGTAACTAAAAGGAAAAAAATCTTTCCCATTGGCTGTGAGAAACACTGCAGAGCTCAGACAGTGTGGTACTGTATGAGAGCACGAGGCATGCTGCATTCCAGCCTGAGCTCTCCTGATTCCCTTCTGACTGTGTAAATACGTCTTTCAGACGGGTCTGGTGCCTACTCTGTTCTTCTTCCTACCAAATCTAAGCCCCCTCTCTTGATCAGGAAGGAGCAGAGAATTTCAGAACCAATTTTTAAAAATTATTTACCTTGTTCCTCTAGTAGGCTACCTTTCAGGAAAGCTTCTCATCTGAATGTTGCCGTGCCCTGTCTTCCCTTTCTCTTCCCCCAGAAGATTGTTGCTCTTTTTTGCTATACGAACACCATTTCTTATAACTGTGTTTCTGTTTTTACTTTCATGAACTTGTTGCGTTTCTTCTTTTTTTTCATCCGTTATTTCTATTTCTATTACTCTAATTATTTTGGGCATTATTTCCTGAAAAATTCTGACCATCAATATATCTGTTCCTTTAGATCTCCTGATGCTCCATTCACAATACCTCTTTGCAGTCAGCCTCAACAAAATTCAATAAAGCATTGTCTTAAAAAAACCAAAGTTCACTTAAGTTTCCTAATGATCAATGGATGATTAAAGGTCAAACACCTCAGATGGTCTAATATCTTTTCCTCCCCTCAGTGCTTCTACCCAGGAAAAAGCTGTGAAGGGAACTCCACAGTATCCGCTCTGGCATGCCAGCTGGCCTCTCCCTACATGTCTTCTGTCTCGCTCATCAGCACATGCAGAACACAGGTCTGTGGGTTTATAATCTGGGAAGGAGGAAAGCAGGAAAAGAAAAGAGATACTGGGAAATTCAGAGATGTTACCAATATGCAATACCTCAGGCAGGTCATGGTGCGAAAGCTGATGGAAGAGAGGAAGATGCATATCCCAGCCATTTCTTCTGCTCAAGAGATAACTGGCTTTCTGTGCCGAAAAGGACTTAAGAAGTTCCTTGCCTGTTGTCCAGGACTTCTTTTAGCCATTCTGTTAGCACTGACATTTTATAGCTTTGATTCCAATTTTGGTACACACTTGTACTACGCTGTGATGACTCTCACCTGATTTCTAGCCATGCTGTGTGGAAGGACCAGAATTTATTTTACCTGTCTTACTTAATCATCTTTGCAGGAGGGCTAAATACTCATAGTTCAAGAAAGAACCTGCACTTGAGGAGTGAAGAAAAATAGCTGGTGAAAACTTAGTTTGAATTCATGAGCACAGTTTTCCAAGTTTTATTAATGTGTTGGTTTTCAAATCTGTAACCCAACAGCTGCGCAAGTCAATAGAGAGTTTGGGAGTTCAGCAATGAATTTTTTGTTATTATGTATGGAATAAATATGCCAAAAATAAGTGTAGTGATATATTTCCATATTATTTAATAAAAACATATTTTGCATCAGTATGGTGAGGGGGTTTCTTTGGTATAAGGGGTAAAATTGCTGTTGCACATTTCCAGGAAAATCCCTCCATTTTATTTCTTAGCCAGAATCCTTTTGAATGGTTCATTTAAACCAAATCATTTTCTTTCACATAGATGCAAAGATTTGAAAACAATAAACAAAAACATGGACTCAGCATTTTGAGAGTGCGTGAAATAACTCCGTCACCTAATTTCCCCAGAGTATACATATGTGGCTACCTACCCTTTTGTTGGAAATCTCTAGGGAGTTAGGAAGCTGGCTATCTTATCAGGAGCATGAGCCAAAGTATTCCTCCCAGTAAATGACATCTGAAGTGTTTACTGGAAAATTACCTCCTCTTAAGTACTGCAGAGGACCACAGCCTTGCAGTACCCACGTTAAAGAAAGCAATTCATATATCAAGCAGGCGGTAATCCCAAAGAAGATGTGATATGCGAAAGGGGTCTGAGAAGACGGGATGTTTTTTTCTGCACACTGTGCCTAACAATGCCGAAATGTTTTTTCCCTGTCCGTTTGCTTTAACAATGTGCCATTCTGTACCTCATAAGCACTTAATTTATTCCAACTCTTTGGCCTGACCTGTAATCCCCCCTCTCCTTACCCATCTGACCCATCTGTGTTTCATTTCCCACTCATCAGCATCCAAAGAGCCAGGCCCAGGCCCTGTTTGGAGCCATTAGACAGAGATTGGCACTGTTCCCTCTTCCTGCACCACATCCTCCACTGAAAAAAATGACCATCAGATCAGAGAACAGAGCCTGCTTTGTCCCCGGCAACCAAGATCTGGAAGCACTTTCAATCATTTGCACTCTATACCCACTCAAATGCATTAATGTGATCAACATTGGGCCTGTTGTGGGCATTTTTTCCAGCAAATAGCTTGCTAACATTCCAGGCATGTACTTCCCTGAAAACAAGACCGAGACAGGGCCCTGAATATTCAATTGGAAAATCACCAAGAGCAAGAGCTTAGCTTGGCACGGCTGGTGTTGATTCTTAATAAGTGACTTCCTAAAGCTGAGGCATGGGGCTTACAGCTTCAATGACTTGTTTGAAAAATATTTTGTAGGTGCCTCATACCACTTTATTTCCTGTGGTATGCGTCATATTGTGAGCTATTCTGAGCCAGGCTGTTTAAGCACACTAACATTTTTTTCCAAGATTGCGGTGTTTAACTAAAAATGTGCTTATACAAGATGAGCTCATAGCTATTAGTGCTGATGTAGTTTTAACTACTTGGATACCAATAGCCCAAGGCCTAAAACCTGCTGAAAAGGGAGGAAAACCTAAGCAAAAACCATCCTTCACAGTCATTGAAGGCTTTTTGAAGACAAGACAATTGGAAAAATATCTTAAAAGTTAGATTTTGTTCGTACAGGACATGTGCTGTGCAAAATGCCTTTCAATATAGTTACAAAAACTTGTTATTAAAAGACCTACTGATGTGAAGAGCTGAAGAGATTTCACAAGTCCACTGAAAAATAATTTCTTCAATATTTTTGCATGTTCTACAAATATCACTTCCAGCAAAAGCAGTTTATGCGTCCTTTTCCAGTGCAGCTGGATGGACTAGGTACATCCTAATGTTTCATTCTTTGGAATATGTCTTTCACTGACATGGCTGCCATGACAAGGCAAGTTTGACTGTGCTGAAGGGGGTCAGCAAAGATTTTTGTCAAAGCATGCCATTGTGGAGGAGGGTGTCTGGCTGTCACAGTGTTATTGTTCAGTGATGTGCTCTTGTACGAGTCCCATTCTTCAAGCTGAGAGAAGATGGCAGCATTTTGCATGACACACTTGAAAAGTCAAGGGATGGGATTTTTGGAGCTTACCTTGGTGCCTAAAGAGGACTATGAACAATGGGCGGTACCTTAAGGAAGCCTTGTTTCAAGGCCCATTTTAGAGGAACGACACTTGGCTGGATTATATCAGGACATGTCAGGTATAAAGGTATAAAAAGAAGAAAACTAAAATGAAGGAAGTGAATGTCTATATGAAATTCTAGGACTGTTCATTTCTAAGCCAAAAGCTGCATCCTGGACTTAATCTGCATCTAGAAGTTCTGTGTAGAAGAGATAAAATGGAAAGAAACACAGGAAAGAAAATGGAAATAACTTACATTTTCCCAAAATATGATATGTATGGAGCAAGGCAATGATGTGCAAATAACACATATCATGGTCACTTTTTCTAACCCAAACAATTTAAGAGTCAGCTGTAGAGGAACTTTTATAAAAGGACATTTACATGTAAACAATTTATTTTTATCCAGACTCCTTTTCTGTATTTCAGAGAAAAAATAACTGAGACAGGATTTACAACTTAAAATGTCAACAAGAAAGTTTTACTATTTGCATTAAAAGATTTATTTTAAAATTATGTTGGTGAGCTTATTTTTGTTACAAGTACATACATGTGAATTGAGGTTGAACACTTTACTATCAGAGAATATAATAGTTTCTTCCTGAATTACTGAAAAAAAGTGTCCTGTGCAATTCTAGAATCTCTGCTTATCCTTTTGTGTAGATTCCGTGGTAATTTACGGCACTTTGTTAAAGTAGCAGTGCTTTTTGACAGGGTTCAAGTACCTATGTTTGTACTTGCACATCTGAGTCTTAACAATGCAGATACCTCACAGGAGACACAAACCCAGATTCTGACAGAAATTTGACCAAATCACTGATTATGCTAAATATCCCGCCCCAATTTTTATAAAGAACTCCCCTTTGAAGTGGCTTAAGATCTCAGTGGAGTATAGTATAGTTTCAGTTTCTTGCAAAGAAAATTCCAAAGCTTCAAATCCCTTTTATAATACACTATGTTTATTAGAAATTGTTTTACATTATAGAAAATAAGCTTCCCAATTTAGCAAAGTAATGGGAAGAGAATGCATGTAATAGAATGTCATAATAACAAACCCTGTGATCAAACACAGCATTTCAGAGCAAATGTAGAAGTGCTAGTGGTGTCTGCTGCAGTGGTGCTGAAGTTTTACCCTCGTGATGTTTGAGCTGATTTGAGTTTTCCCCTTATTTGGCCCCATAACAGAGCTTTAATGTTTAACATGGGCATAAATTCACTGTAGCCCTCAAGTGAAGACTATATTTAAAAACTGAATAGAACGCTTGAATTTACTCTCCAGATTTTTCTTCCATGATCAAGTAAAGTTCCATGTAACTTTCCTTCCCAATGCAGTGCACACAAAATCTCAGGAAACAGCAGGGCTTAATTAGGACCCTATTTTATAGTTTCACCTGAAAAAATACATTTTAAAAATCACATATGTTTGGCTGTGCAGATTTTTTAGCCAATAAATTCTTGTTAATTAATCACATTAACGGCACTCCTTAAAAGTTGAAACAAAATCACAAAACAAACCAAATATCCCATAAATATAATGTATAAAGAACCATTCACCAATGCATAAACTACATCTAAAACATTTACAAATATTTATCTTTTCTTCCTTTTCTTTTTCCTTTTTTTCTCTTTTTTTTTTTCTTTTTTCTTTCCTTCCCCTGTCATTCTCTCTCTTTTACTTTCCCCTCTTTTTTGCTTTCTATTCTTCTTTCCATCTCTTTTCCTTTTTTACAGACACAATGTCAAGACAACAGCTGCGATCAGAGGTAAGAGCTCAGTAGATAAAGCCAAACACTTTTTTTGGGAGGAAAATAGATGGTATTTGGTTAAATGATGTAACACTTTTCCCCTTCTATCTTGACTTTAAAGGCCTGGTTTAGAATTTTAAACAGAAGTGACTGCAGTCACCCTCCCTCAAAAAAAAAGTGAAATGTAAAGAGAAGTCCCATTCAATCCTTGTTTTGTCCCAGGATGCCAAGAGCAGTAATCCTCAGTGCAAACTGTGGCACTGAATACTGCATTATGATCTATGACAGTCTGATGTAAAGTTGATGACACAAAGGCAGGATTATATTGAGCCTAACTTATAACATAAAAAATAAACAAGCAAACAGAAACAGTCTGGGTTTCCTGGATTATCACGTATGACACAGCTATTTGTTTAAAAACATCAGTGCAAAACCACAAAAACTTAACATAGTGGCAACTTATGAATGGCAGACTCCTAAATCATGGAATATGTATTTTTGTCAAAGTTTTTTGGATGAAGTGTGAGTGACAGTAAATACAACATGTCATTCTTTCCCTTAGTAAGAAAATGATTCTTACAGTAAAATGATTCCCACCATGTTTTGTCTTCAGTTAAAAGGCAGTTTCTTCTTTGCATATGGTTTCTTCTTTTATACAGTTGCAGTTCTTTGAGATAGACCGAAAGACTACCAGTCTCTCTTACCAGAGGTTACTTGTGCACTTAAATCATATTGTATTATTATATACAAGTAAATTAACTTTTATTTTCACTGTTATATTTAGAGGATATATAATGCTTTCCTAAGAACTTTGCATATAAAAATGTCTCTGTGCGACTCTCAATTAAAAAAATTCTGAAAATGATCAGCCTAATTACTCTGGAAAACAAGGAAGAGAACTTTTGTTTTCGATGCTTGTACTATTCTGGATCATTATCGTTTCCTCTTCAGGTTCTCCTCAGTGTTTCTGTATTCTCTCTTTGCATTATCACTTTTCTGACAACAGCCTGGTTCCAGGAAACCTACAAGACATTCACAGCTTGTGGTCTTTCTGTGGTCCTCTGCAACAACATTTTTCAGGCTCTGTATATAAGACATCCAAAGTCATTATACAAAGACAATTCCTTTTCCTTTATATTAATTATTAAACATTTATTATTATTGTTTTTATTAGAATTTTTTAACTCACTTGAGTACTTGTTTCAGTGGGACAGGCAAGAAACTGTTTTAACTTTTACCAATCAGAATGTGCCTGTTGGAAAACCAAGACAAACCAGAATCATTTGAATTTCGCTGACTTTGATAATGTTGCTGCATATTGTGCTCCCCACAGGCAGAGAGCTTTTCCAAAGAAAGTGGGGGCTGACTACAAGCAACTGGCCTAGCTGCAGCCTGATGGTGTTTACGTGGATAAATGTGTCTCTGCTGGTAACAGTGTGTGGGGCACAGAGCAGAGTGGTTTGCTTACACCTACGGATATTTACTGCCTACCCTGGAAACCAGGCCAAATGGAGAGAAATCTCATTCAAGACTGGGTCTGTGGAAGCATCTGTCAACATAATGGCTTCAGTTTGTGTGTGATATGGTACAAATCAGTTGGTATCTACAACTGATTGTTCAAGATTTGCATGCTTACCAAACTTTCTACTGTCCTTATTTTATCTGACTTCAACTTTCACACACCTGTTAAAAGTGGGTCAGGACTCCGGATATGAGGCAAAGCTTGAGTATGAAGTGAAACAAAGGGTTTGTCTGGTCAAACACAGTAGTTTGGAAATGTTGAACAAGCAGAGATGTAGGAAAATAAGGTAATCAGCACTATGAAGGAAGCTACTGGAAATGGTGGAAGCTTCTAAGAGCTGGGGGTGGATGAACTGATAGACTATATTTCCTCTCTTGTTGATTATCAAAGCATAGGCTATTAATTCCATCCTTTGTTACTTCCCCTGTATCAGCATTAACACAGTCTTTCAGCTTTCCTCCTCAGCATCTCTATATCCTTCTGAACAATGTACTGAGATCAACTAACTGGCACATCTATACACTGCCCTTTCTCTGTGGGTTCTGGGGGGACCTAAAGATCACGCTTCTATCACTTCATTTTTATACTGGTTGTGGTTTAACCCCAGCCAGCAGTCAATTACCTCTCACTCACTCCTGCACCAGCAGGACTGAGGACAGAATCAGAGGATAAAAGCTAGAGAACCCATGGGTTGAGATAAAGACAGTTTAATTGGGAAAGCAAAAGCTGTGCATAAAAGCAAAGCAAAAGAAGGAATTAATTCCCTGGTTCCCATGGGCAGGCAGGTGTTCAGCCATCTCCAGGAGAGCAGGGCATTTGGGAAGAGAAACAGCATCACTCCAAAAACCCCCTCTTTTCCTCCTTCTTCCCCCCACTTTATATACTGAGCATGATGTCATATAGTCTGGGATATCCCTTTGGTCAGTTGGGGTCACCTATCCTGGCTGAGTTTCATCCCAACCTCCAAAGCACCCTCACCTTCCTCACCAGTGTGGCAGTAGGAAAAGCTGAAGAGGCCTTTGCTCTGTGTAAGCCTTTCTCAGCAATGAGAAAACCAGCTCTGCATTATCAACCCTGCGTTCAGCACAAATCCAAAATACAGCCTCTCTGCACCAGCCAAAACCAGCACAACACTGAAGATGTTCAGACTGCTAGGCAGTGTGTAACAGTGCATAATCTGAAGATAAACAGATGGCTTGTGCTCACGTTTCTGAAAAATAGCAGGTTTGTATCATGGCAGACACATCAGCAAGGCTGAACAGGGATATTTTAACACATGGACACCTTTTCCATATGTGTTCTCAGAAAAAGGGACAGGATACACATCAGGGACCGGGTCTCCTTCTGTCAGTCCCCACTGGAAGACAGTGAGGCAGAAAAAAAGCTTCTGTCTCCTGGGAAAGATCAAGCACAGCCACGCTATTCATTCTCAAAATCCCACATTTTCTCCATTTGATGACCTCTAGATGCAGGCACAATACATGGGGTATACCGCTCATTCCATACTTGCTATGGTCCATCTCAGCACTTTTACCATCCACTGCCATGTGCTGACTTTATTTCATTTTAAAAAGAATTAGCAGAAGGGGAAAAGTTCTTATGATTAAAAATTAGGCACACGTTAGCATTCTTGAAGGAAGCAAGCATGGAACTTGCTTTTTTATTTTGATGTTAGACTTACCATCCCTGTGTTCCCTTTTATGACACCAGCTCTTCTGTTACTCAATTCATTGGAGCAGCCAACTTTCTAGAAAAAGTGCTAATTATTTTATCTAAGTGTATGTATGTTATTTTAATAATAGTACTGGATAATTTTTTGGCTAAGAACTAAAATGAAGACCATTAAAATGGTAGAATATGAAATGATCCTGAATAAATGTCTTATTTTCTGTTACCAAAATATTCTTTTTGCTGTTGTCTTTACGTTGTGCTATAGTCAGAATTGCCTTTGAATTGGTGGCACTAATAGGGCTGTTAAAATATTGAGTGTTGCAGACTGATTGGGTGTGACTCCACCAGGAAATATGATCTTCTGTGGCTTGACTGTACTCCAAATCCTCTTGATTGCTTAAGTTTTTTGCAGAGCTTAGGGAAACTGAATGATGTTGGTGACATGCCACAAGATATCATAATGCAAAGCCAAGAGGAATTATCAAAGATTATGCAAAACTTGAATTTTTTTTAACTGCATTTTCTCAGAAATGAAATGTCATTATATTGGTCCTGGAATAGAAGCAACATTATTAACCCAAAATTTAAGATATTCCCCTGGTCTACAGGTCCCAGAGTTTTACTAATAATTATGGTCTTGGAAAAATTTTCCTTAAACAGTAAAGAACATTCTTTCTTGTTCTCTGTTCTCCTTTCTCAGGTGTCTACTTATAACCTTCACAGTGACAAAGCTACTAGTCAAGAGAATTTGCAGGTGAGAAGCCATATCCAGTTGGCAGCTGTAGATTTTAATTTATTTTTTAAAATTCATTGCTATGGAAGTACTTAGAAGACTGTTCATTATTTAAAAAGAACAGTAACTTGAAATTAGCAGGAAAATACTTTTATTTCAAAGGGTAGAAGGATTAAATATATTTAGTTGCTGCTGAAGACAATAGACTCTCACTTGAAAAAAATTTGCATTAACACAATAACTACATGTTTCAATCCAAAATCAAATAACTTTATCTATTTGGGTGTAATTCAACCTGTAAATAGGTTTCAAAATACTTAGGTTTTTTTCTTTTTCCACATGCTCATGCAAGAAAGATTTTCAGCCATTGTGGTATCAGGGACAGAACAGAGATATAAACCGCACACTGGCAGTATTTGGAGACCGAGTGCTTTTGGCAACAGCTTGCTTCCAGATGCATGATATTACAGGCTCCAGGAAAATAACAAGGGTCATCACATTATGGAAAGGTAGGATATATCAGAAATATTTTAGTAATCCTGTTCCTTGCACTACCGTATACTGCTCTTCAGAAGTGATGGGCAAAGAGCGAAGTGACTGCTAAGAAATTTTCTCATCAGGGTCCATGAGGACAAGTTGGACAAACACCTGTCAGGAATGACAGTTCTTGTGATCTCCTCCAGTTCTGACATACCGAAATTTACAACAATTTGGGGGAAAACACCCCCAAAACAGCCTAAATATATATATATATATATATGTGTGTGTGTATATATATATATATGAATCTAGTGCTTTGAAGTTTAACCATAGTGTAGTGAAAAAAAGTGCGTGGTTCAGTCATCTTTCATTTTGACAGTTGTAAACTGTAACTTCATAAAAATAAATAGCAAGAGGACAAATGTAATGTAAGATTCATCAATAAGCTCAAGCATTATTTTTTGGGAGGAAACTTTAATAGTAATATTCATGAAACTGAGTAGCATTAGTAATTAACAGCAACCAATTGTAAGTTTCATAATTAAAAGTGATGAATTCAGTTGAAAAAAGTTCTCTTAAAAGTGCTTATCAAACTGGAAGTTGTAAGCTGTAAAAAAGATAGGTGTTTTCAAATATTTAATGCCTATTATGAGTTTGACAACAGCATTCTGCCAAGGCAGTAAAATGCCTTTGTCAAACAAAGGCACTTCCAAAGGAAAGCCTAAAGTTTCTTGGGGTCAGGTCTTATCCCCTTAGAAGCAAAAGGCGTCCCATTCCTGGATTGATACGCAATACTCATTTGGAATTTTAGTTAGCTTACTGAAATAGAATTTAAAAACCCCAACTATTCTTGTTACCCAGGTATGTATATGAAATTTATGGAGAAATTAATAGTCGAGACTTCCTTAGAGGAAATAACCAGAGAAAATAAAATGTGATGTTGCATATTAATCCTTGAGACAAAGGGGGGATATTTCCTTGCTAAAGTAACTGCCCAAGTGATCCTTTGCATGCTGCATGGCACAGCCCATGGATGTTTTCATATGGATGTATAATTTGAGTTAAATCAATGAATGGATTAATACTGTATGTGGGTATATAAATAGAAATTTGAAATAAAATGTTTTCTGCATCAGCTTTGTAATCAGGTATCTCAATAAATCAAAAGAATTTAGTTTATTTTGATGAGACCTTTAAATTTTTATAACAAAGAGGCTTTTATGAACTTAGGAATTTTGAAACAAGCAAAAAGCAGAAAAAATAAACACATAAAGAAAAGTTTCCATTCTTTATTTTGAACAGTGTTTTTAAGAGGCCTAACTAGAAGATTATTTTATGTTGATATATGTGATGATTGTAAAATCCTTAGTATACGAGCAATTAAATTACAATTCAAGCTTTTACACTATCACTGGTAGATTAAAGCTGAGATCTGAACATCAGACTGAGAGGTGGTAATTGAGACATCTTTCCATGGTTTTCTCCCTTTAAATTTTAATAATATGAAAAGCTTCTCCTCTTACTCCAGGTTATTTATTTCAAGACAAATCACGTTATTGTGATATGGTTGTGATTAGGTGATTGACATTTCTGATGTCTTTAATACTGCCATTTTTATTAATTCTTCAGCTGATAAAATTCCCGTCTGTGAGCTTAATAAATTTGAGATCTATGAAACAGTTCCAATAAATTTATTGACATATTTTCACTCCCCCTCTAAATAACCACCTAAAATTATTTCTTTAATAATACCTGTCCTGTAAGAATATCCATAGCTGAGACTTTTTGCTCCAAGAGTTGTGGCAGTTGGACTCTTGTCAAACACCCAAAGACATTGACCAGAACCGAACTCAGGGATGTAACATATAAAGTAACCCATTCTTCATATACATGAGAGTATGTGAGGACTAAAGACTTGCAAAAGAGTGGTTTACACTGTGAAATAAGATCCTATAAAAATCACATTCAAGGTATTTTAAGAAAAAATTATTCTGTTTGGATCATCATATTATTCAGGTATTATTCTTTTATAACATGGTCTGCAGCTGTGCAAAAAAAAAAAAAAGATCTGAGTAGATTTAGGCTGAGACATGGTTGGATTCTGACAGGTGTAAACTGGCATAGCTTTGTGGAAGATTGGCTCAGAAGGAGTCTCTGGCTTGGGCTATGCATAATTGAACACACAGACATCATCACTATTTGATTTAACCTTGGTTAATGCATCTGAGCCTGCAGTATTGCTTAGGGGAAAAAAATAAATGGCTTTGGATATAACCATTAGCTTTTTCCTTTCTGATTACTCCATTATGTTTGAGCTTTGACTGAGCTCATTTTTTTCTGCCCAGAAGCTTCAAACCATGAATTGGGAATGACATTTCACTAAGGAAAAGAGTACAGATAAGTAAAAAACACCTGGATATATCAACCTTCCGTAACTTTCTTTGATAAAAAGACATTACAATTCAAGAAGATAATGTGACAATTACACATTATCTGTTCAGAAATATCTAGAATAGCTGAAGAAAGTACCCTGGTTAGTCATTGCATAGAGGTGACGTCGTGGCACAGTATTGTACTGACAGAACCAGTACAACTTTTTTATAGCAGAGATGCCAGGCTGAGTTCTGACTTGCATTTTTGTAACCTTGGGGAAAATATTCTGGGATCTGCTGATACGGAGAGAAAACCCCCACATATTCCAACATAGCAAATACTATGATTGACTTTTGAAGGATTTGGCTCCTTTTTTTTTTTTCTTAGGAGAGTTATGAAGGAAATTGGTATATGCCTCAGATTCATTTGACAAAGCATGTTGTCAATCTTTGATTAATAAAATATACATGAGTTTGACAGAACACTCTAGACAAGGCTCCTTTTAGTCTTCTATTTTTTGGAGGGAAGAGGAAGACAAAAAGAAAGAAATACATTGTTTGGAAAATTTTGAGATTGATATATATAATATCAGAGTTTTCCTTCATGTCCTTTGTTTTTTCTCTTGGCAAAAAAATTCTCGTGAAATATAAAAGTTATATTCTGTAGAATGTGGACAGTTGGCCTTGGACGGGCTCAAGAGGAACAGAATTACAGAAGAATTAAAAGCGGAAGAAGATTAATTAAAATTAATCTTTTAATTATCATAAATGGAAGCTTATGTTTTGTTTGTATTATAGATGAACTAGCAGCTTCCATATTTTCTTTCTGAAAAGTAGAGAGATAATGGGTTAAGCTAGTTGAAATTTTATAGTTGTTTCTGTTGAGAAAGTCGACTCCTCGATCTAATATTTTGCTGACAGATTTTGTTCCTCCTAACAAATAGGAAATTTGAAGTCTTAGTTTTCAATGCCAAATTTCTTGTTTTCCTCTTTTTACTGATGAATTTTAAAAAAGAAAAAAAAAAAAAGGAAAGAAAAACCCCAAAATAATTGGTTGTCTCCAATTCTTCTTTGTTATATTCATGTTCACTAAATAGTGGTGTAATCACAAGCACCTTCCCCAAGGAATAGTATGGAACATATGCTGAGTTTTTATTAACACAAAGTAGTGATAAAATTAGCACAAATAATCAACTATTCAAGCAGCACAGTAAGAATGGGAAAATGCTGCCATAGAAAGTAAGTTCTCATTACATCAAACATGCACCAGGAATAAAGACAAGTTTATAGTTTTTAAAAACAAAATGTGCCTTTCTCCCATCTCCCTACAATCAAAATACACAGACTATAAGTACGTTTCACTCTAAAATTTTCTCTGGAATGGTCTTTGGAGCTTTACCAAACTGGACATAAACCAGAGCAATAGTACATGGCAAGAAAATAACAGATGTACTTGACTTAGGTCAACTTGTAGTTCTATCTTTCCCTTTTAATAGAAGATATGTAATCAAGAAGGAAGATAAATTACTTCCTGCCTTCCTTTTTGTTTTCTGGAGTAGTTAGATGAATTTACTCTGAGAATTCAGTAAAAAGAGTGTACAGAATGATCAGCATTTTTTCTTCTCTGTACGCAAAATAATATATTGGCGGTAAAATGCTCTGTTTACTGTAGCAGAAGTTTGGAGATTTTTGGCACAGCCAGGAAATTGTGAGGCAAGTTTCTCCTGGAACACTTGCTTTGACTTTTTGTGATTGATGTTATTAAAGGGACCTTCAAAATGGGTATTTTTCTCCTTAGTTGGGACGATGCGTCATTCTCAAGACTTTTCAAGACTTAAAGGAAGAGGACAAATGGTAGATATCAATCATAGAGATTGACCTTACAAATATAGACAGTAGGGACCAGGGTGCGAACGTGTCTGAAGGAAAGAAAATGAAATAGATGGGCAGACATCTGGGTGGGACAGGAGAAAAAGGGAAGAGTGGGTCAATTTATTATTTGCATATTTTGTCCCCATCAATTTGTGCTGCAATTTACAGTGTTTTAAGGCATTAATGTCCTCATTGTTCTCCACCAGCAGCCAGAAGGTTTTTCTTCCTCAAGAGTATTCTAAGAAATTACAGTGTCCTTGAAGACAGCTTCCCCTTCAGTCACTGTGCATTCACTTGATCCACCTGAGGCCTCTTCCAATCTCCTGAAGCTCCCATAAATTATTACTCTCTCATGCTGATCATAATAATGGAAATCTGCATCTGTAGTTGATAACCAACAACAATAGCATCAAAATGGTGGATTTGCTGCACATTTGCATCCACACGTGTCCCAGTCTCTCTGCTTTTTCTAGACATTTTTTCTCCTTTGATTTTCAAGTCTCCTCTTGAAGTGGGTTCCTTTCTGCAAACTTCTTGTAATTATGGCTCATCTTTCTATGGGTTGTGAAAAGATAGAAGAGACTTTTTGCTGCATAATCCTTTCAAGCTCTGTCCACACTTAACTCATTGTGAGTCCTGCTTGAAGGGTCTGGCCCCTCCACTGCCTTAAGTGGAACTTGGAAATTCCTGTTCATAAGCCCTAAACACAACCATATGAGAATTATACGTGGCTTGGACATCGAATGCAATTGTTTTGGAATTTTTTTTGCAATTACTCTGGACTTTTTTTGCAATGGCTCTGGATTTTTTTTTCTACTATCATGGCAGACATCCTGTCAAGGTAAATTTTTTTCAAACTAGATCTGTACCATGTGGGTAAAGGACAGGGCCGGTGTGCAAAATCCTGCACTTTGCAGGCCAGGACCCAGCCCTTAATTCCTGGTTTCATTGGCTGAGTTGTGGGTACTGGAACTTAGTACTGAGTTTTCTTTAATTAAATGCCTCATTCACATATTCCTGGCATCTAATGACTTGTGGGGAAGAACAAGGTCTATTGTTTGAAGCCACTGTCAGTGGTTCTGTCACTAGGCTTAGACTGCCAGTTACTACTTTCTAAGAGTAGGTATCCAAAAATAAAATCAGTTTAAAAAGTTTTGGAAGGAAAGTATGGCTTCATACTTAAGGGCAACAGTCAGCCTCTAACTATGGGATATTAAAATATTTAATATTTCCCAGGACAAAGAATATCTTGTAACAGATATTCTGAGGGTTTTTGCTTCTACTGCTGAAGTAACAGGTACCAAACATTGTTGATGATGGAGAGCTTGTATGCCTGTCTGTTCCTCCAGTGTGAGACATTTTTATCTCTATGAAGGAAAAACTGTATAGGCACTTATGTCTACAAATGATTTAATCTTTATCTAGAACTGAATATTCCAGACTCTGCTGGGATTCACTTAAAGGCTTTTTGGTGGTTGGCATGGATTGATTTAGCCTCTGTCAGCCAATAAACAAGTATCATTATGACCCAGATGGTAAAGGCAAATTATTACTCAGCCTGCAATGGCAAATAGCATCAACCATTATATTAAACTGTACATAGAAATATCATTGGATAGACCAGTACTTACAGTCCTGTATCATTCTGTGTAAATATTTTCAGTGAGCTGTTGGAAGTAGTTTCTACTTAGTATAGAGAATTCAGCTAGTGTGCTGGACAACTGGTTGAGTGTTTCTTGCAAGGACTTTGGATTTGCATGAGAAGGATCAGATGTTTTTTGATTGGGAAGGTTGAACCGAATAGAAAAGCATGGATTTGTCTGTAACTGAAATGTAACATCTACTTGTTTCAAGAGTTTGGAGCTCAAGAAATGCTCTGGTTCAGCTCCACTAAAATAGAGGAATGGATGGGAAATCATTCAGAAGCAGTGACCAGAAGGTTTTGTTTTCTTATGCATTTGCCAACACATGGCCCCTGCCAGGAAAGAAAGAAAAAAAAAGCTGATGTAATTAGCCTCTATATTTGATTACTAATTGGTTTTCATAGAATTACATGTTATATCACTTCAGGTTATATCTCTTCCTGGCTGAGTGTTTGCCCTCACTAATCTAAGCTACATTCAGTGGTGAGATACAGGTGTGCACCAGCACAATATAAATACGTATATACAAACACACACATATTCATGCACATGCACAGACATATATAAAATAAATATACACAAAATAAATACCCCACCGCTGTTACATACTTGTGCGAGATCCTGTACAGAGCAAATTCAAACATGTGCCTCCAGTGGGAGCAAAGACACACTCCATGAAGGTTGGCAATCAAGATGGCTTGAGGGAAAGGCCCAAAAATATGCTGTGATAAGTATAAAAGAGGAATTCTACATGTAGCTACAAAAACCGATCATAGAGCAATACACGCATGCATTTGTGAAGGACTAGGTGGCAGTTCTTGCTATACATATGACACCAATACTCTGATGCACACTGGCTGGTTACTGAATTATGAGTAAAGCTTAAGAAATTGTTTCTGAGAGTTAAAGCCCTTCGTGACACTCACTTGGCCCAAACACTGTTGAAATACTCTGACAGTGGATCAGATCTTCTCTCTGAGTGCAGACACTCACCTGAACAAGAGTGGGCTTCCAGGTATGTTCTTTCAGCAAGGATACTTAAATGAAGAAATTCACTTCCATACACTTCTTCTAAATATTAGAGTAATTTCCTGCCCCACTTAGATACATGATTCCAGAACTTCTTCCAATTTATATTTAGGAAGAAGAAAACATATATTTGCCAGAGTAGTTAACTCAGTTCTCTGAGGCGAAAAAGTCAATACCCATTCGTATAAGAGATGGGTAATTCCTATTTTTCTACATTTGCTCTCATAATTGTGAGAATAGTGTTTCTTTACAGCATTGGTCCTTTTATTTTCCAGGAGGTGAATTTAAATTTTTTTTTTTCACTTTGTATGTGTTTTCTGATTAAAAAACTTCCTGGCTATGCTCTGATATAATTTTATTTTAGACATATAAAAGGACCAGGTTTAGAAAGTTCACATAAGAAATGAATTCTTGTGCTCTGTATGTAGTTTAGCACTTTTTCTATATGATTTCAAGACTGACAACACTGCAGCTGAGTAACTACACTCTGTTTTTCATATAGTCAGATGCATCTGATCAATATATTTGTAAAAAAGCCTTCATAATAATTTTCCACTGAATTTTGTATAAAGATAAGTGAATATGGTGTGCAAACCAATAATTAATGTATCTTCTCTACTGATCTGAGCACCTGATATTAAAATATTTTGCCATTAGTGAGAGATTTTTCTTTTTTTTTTCCTTCATCATCATGTAAATTCCATTTTATGTCACTCACTTTGAAATTTTCCACCTATACAACAATTTTCTTACACAATCTAGATATGGAAAGGGATAAAAAAAGACAGTTGCCACTTGTTTTCAGGATGAGGTTGGATAGCTGACATCTAAGCTCAGACCAGAGGCAAAAGTACTTGTCCAGTTCCACAGACATCAATGAGAATTTCAACAGGACCTGATCTGGAAAGAAAATATTAGGCTCAAGAATGAACTGTTAAAACTGGGATAAGTACTAAAATATACAACTTTGGAAAAGAAGGTGGAAAGAATAAAATTACTTAGCAGAGATAAGTGTGTAATGGAGTGAAATAGACACTGCAAGGGGTCATCCAACTCACCTTGTTTCAGTTCGCTAAGATTCCATAAAGCCTCCTGAATAACTCTAAAACTGAAACAACATTTTCTTGAAGCGACTTCAATATTACAGAACACCCCAGGAGGTCTGTAAACTTGTTAAAATATTAAGAAAGACATAGCTCTTAAAAGAGCAGTTCTTAAATCAGCTCCCAGGTGGAATATGAGAAAAGTTCCTAAGGTTTCAAAGTAACACTGCTGTATTGAAAGCTGATGTTGCTCAGTTCATTTAGAAAATATTATAAACTACTTTACTATGGGAAATTGGTAGAGGAATCTTTCATTAATAGGAAAGATTGGACTGTGCACTGAAAATAAAGTGATGTTTACATAATTTTGAAAGATCTTCCAAAGACTCAATATCCTTCTGCTCTGGCTTACTGTAAGCACCACACTAAACTTGCCCTTTTCAATAAAATGAAAACATCATAATTAAGTAATTACATCGTGGGGAAAGTGCTTGCACTTTGGGCAGATACACAATTAGATTTTTAGTAATTCCTGAGGCTTTTTGTTATAATAAAAAGCTTTTGCACTAGAACACAACTCCAAAGGGTACTTGTCAGCATGTGTCAGATTTAGTCTGAGACCAAATTCTGTGAGGTTTATAAAACCTAAAATTGTAGGGTAGCTAAAGAATTTAATTGCAAACAGAACTCCTCCTGTTCATTTAAGCCTGACTAATTTTGTATAATGATATAATATGAATACTCCTTTTCAAGGTTCAGTTGTTAAAAGAAAGTTAAAATAAGTTTTATTTACCTTTGTCACAACTCATTCAAGAATAGGTCAAATAGATTTCCTGAGCATTCCCTCCATTGTTTGATTGGTTGTTGTTTTCTTTGCAGAAATGCTGCTGAATTGACTCCCACTGTTGAACAGCTACAACAGGTGAGACACACAGACTTTAGTGCACACCTTAGTTTTGTACTGAGCCCATCATTTCAGAGGGTTTGGCTGTCAGTTATGCCTTTTGTGTTAGTTTTGAGATGAGAGTGGAAATAACTCGATCCTTCATGAAGCACACAAAGGGAAACACACATCCTTGAAGACCTTGTCGTCCCATGAGATTTTGTCAGAGATCCTGAATAGAAGTGTGTATGATGAGGTGTGTGGGCTTGTTGAAAGTAGCCATTGCCTGGACAGCTAGCCCAGCCCGTCTGACACGACTGGAAAAAACATCAGTTTATATGTAATGCTGTAGAAATGCAGAGGGATGTATTTTACATCAGACTTTGTTAAAATTAAATATTTAAATTTAGATATGTAATGCAAATATAAGGTATGTACAAGTATTTCCAGACAGGCTTGGTAGTTTGGATTTTGTAGAGGTTTCTGTTTTATTTTAAATACATGAAAATGAACAGTTTGCAAGATAAAAATATGCGAATTTCTAATGGAATGAAAATTTTTATTTTTATCTAGCTGTAGTAGTTAGTCTTGATTGGCTACAACAAAACAGCATTCTGGAAATGGCAGAACAAATCTGGTTGGGAGAAAGGGCGGAGAAAATTTCAGAGAAGGAAGATGAAGGAGGTATATATACCTGAATGTAACCAGTAATGGCCCTTACATTTAAGCTTCATTAATGGAGATTTAAGATCCATTATGACTATTTTTCATAGAGCTTTTAAGAGAGCATCCTTTGTGCAGCATCAAATAACAGTGTGATGAGTAAATAAATTTACAAGATACATCAGCAATTGATTTAGAACATTTATGGCCAGTCTAAACTCTTTTTAATTTGATATAATATATGGGACTTTCTATATATTTAGGATAATACACAGAGTAGCCTTGTTCACTTGTGTTGAGTAGAAAAAAATTACAAAATGTTTTTCTAATTCAAATGAACAGACATCTAAGGTTTCTTGCTTTTTAAGCTTTTGTACTGTTTAACAAAATCAAGAGAACAGAATTTGTCTTGAAATTTTGATATACACCTCACAATACAAGGGCTGCTGCTCATAAAGAAATCCTGATTGAAAGATTTATCTTCTGGAAGAAATCCATGTGGATAAAGTGGCTAGATAAGAGAGGATGGAATAGCATACAGTAGAAATAGGTTCTTATGCTTTTTGCAAATGGCATTCTTTTGTTCATTGTGTAAAATATTCCAATAGAAAGGTTCAGTGTGCATATTAAGTGATGAGATTTAGAAGGACCAGATATGAAGCCCACACACATTACCTCTGGCTCAGAAATCAGGTTTAATGGAGTATAACAAAACAATGATATAAAGCTTGCTTTCTGGGTCATCTGAGAAACACCTGGACAGCAATCAATTGGAATTATGTGCAGAAAAATAACAGGCTTGCCTCTGCAGGGTGTTGTCCCAACAGGTAGCACATTAGGAAGTAAGTTTGTTGTATAAGAAAAACAGGATTGGGTCCCATTGTTAGTTTTTATACCTGTAGCAATAGTTTGTTTACTATATTAATTAAAGAGCAGTTTGGCTCTTGGGCAAGGAAGCCTGAACAATTAATCTAGTAAAATCCACTATTTCTTCCTACAAATCTTACTCACAGTCATGAAAACATTTTTTCTGTTAAAACATATGTGGACTTGGTTCAGGAAAATGCTGAGTTTTGCACTGAAATCTGTCCCTTTCAGATTAACACCTAATGTCCTAACTGACTCTCAGCATATAATTATTATATTTATTAATTTCACAAGGAGAAACACACACTTCAAATTAAGCATCTACTTCAGTGCTGTCCTGCAGAGAGATGCTTTCCAGGAGTGGAGCAAGAATAATCACAAATAGATCAAGCTGAACAGGGCTACCTCACACATAAATTCCTGTATTACTTCATCTCTCTTATTACCAATAGTCCTAAAAAGCATTGCCACTTTTTTTCAGTTTGACCTGTATTTTACACATACAGAAAGCTTGCCATGGCAATCTTGATAATTCTTTTTACAGTCTGTGACAGATTTCTCTTTTGAAAGTTGGAGTAAACATAAATTTGGTTAGTACAGGAAGGATAGGAAGAGTTTACATGGTCTGTAATTGTGGTCATCTGTATCCAGCCAAAGGGAAACCTCTAATTTTCTAGCTTACGTAATTGAATTTTTAACTGGTGCACAGTGAAAAGTCTATTTTTTACTTTTTATGAGAGAAACAAATTAGAATTATAATGTATGAAGGCTCCAACATTTAAATAAGCAAATAGTGGTCTATCCTTGACATTTCCTCTTCAGACAACCCCCCAAAAAACTGGACAAAACCAGACACACACATATACACACGCTGAAACCTGGAGGAAAGACTTGAATGTTTTACAAATAAATTACTTCCTATAACCAAAATTGCCTTGCTATTTAGTCAAGGAATTTGGGTCTAGCAGGAATACTAATGATTTTAAAAGACAACCAGCTGCATGTTTCATTTTTTACTTTCTATTTTTTTCTCACTTTAGTAATAGCATATATACAGGGACTAGCAAGTATCTGAGAAACTGAAAAGCAATATCAGTCTTGGCTTGGAATACTGCCATGGAAAAGAAGTGACCCAGGTACACAGTCTTGCCTTAAACTAGACTTCGCTGATGAGTCTTACTTAAAGGAGAAAGAAAAGCTATTTGTGGTAACATCTATAAAGTATTAAGATCTCTCTGGAAACTCACACAGCAGTGAACTATGCTTCAAGAACTCTGAAAACTGAAGTCAACCACCGTTAAAGAAAAATGGTAGAAGGAAGAAACAAGGTCTGGGGGTTAGTTCTTGTTCAGAGCTACATGTAATCAAATGCTCTAGAGCAAGCAACTTCAATTAGAAATTATATTTTCCTTCTAATGTTAAAAACGTAGCAACAATTCCCAAACCTCATTCTTCTAAGAAAATATAGTCACCAAAATGTGAATTGAAGGATAGGAGTCATTTTTCCAGGATTTATGCATTTGCATAGGGTGCTTTATTATGAACTGGTTTTATAGTACCCAGATCCACTGTCCCTTAAACTGTGTGTAGGAGGTCTCATCAAAAGCAAGGAGCCCTTCCAGGGCTCCTAAAGGCCTTCTCTATTGATCTTTCAGGTGTCTGTTTCAGAGAGAGTCGGGTTGTTATGAGATGCTCTTTGTTGCAGCAGTAATGTACAGAATGAGCCTCATGGGCATCAGTTAAAGCGTGATTTACGGACTGGGATGTAAAATACTACTGGCTGTACTGTCCTTCAAGCACAGTTTGGTTCAATATGAATTTTTGCAATTAGTAAACCTCAATCAACCCGACGGGAAAAGGCATGGCACAGATATATTGCTTCCCCCCTCTCGGTGTCCTGCCATTCCTAGGTGTGCTCCATATCCAGCTTCCCCATTTACATTAGTGGAGAGGACCACTGGGATCTTGTTTTGGCCATAAGTGTTTGGACTTGGGGAGAAAGAAAAGGCCCATTTCATTTGTACTCTCTCTTTACATGCTTTTGCAGATTTTCACAGCAAAGCTGCATTCAATGAAGCCAGAAGGTTTCTTTCCACCAGCCCACAGAATGATGCCATGAGGGGTGAACGAGATTATCAAGTGCGTAGAACCATGAATTGGTCTCTCGTAAATGGTGTAGAGAACAAAAGAACAATAACCATCTAGACCTAACTTAGAGTAGAGAAACTCTGATAAGAGAAAATTATTTGAACCTTTGAGTCTATAATGTAACAGTATTCAATTTCAATTCTTCAAACACAGGCATATTATCTTCCTGCAAATAAGGTGAATGTATCTGGATGCTTATCTCTATTTCGTTATGCACTGATATGATATCTCCTGCAATTCACATGGGGATTGATCTGAAGTTTTGATTGAAGAAGATTGATCTGACTCCTAAAATCAAAAGGAGTCTTTGTATTGCATTCATTGATTCATGAATCAGACATCCAAACAAAAACAGTGAGCTCAATTTTTAAAGTTCTGAACTGTGTCTCATTTTGGACAAACATTTTAAAGCAAGCATGCTTCTCCCAATTCAACCAAAGCCTGATTTCTTGTGATTTCTAGAAATCATTCTAAGTTCCTGCAAGAAATGGTTTGGGATTCAGTTCATTTTCATTCTGCCTGGACTGACCTGTATCACAGACCCTGTCATTATTCTGTTTTTTATAGCATTTCTGTTTACAGGTTATCAAACATCCAATTCAAATTATCCTGGGCTCACTGGAAAATTTCTCAAGCACTTGATAAGCCTGACCCTGTGGGAATATCTGTCAAGTCTTTTGAATAATTTACTGAAGAATTACCAGTACCATTTGCATCCTCAGGCTAATTTGCCTGCTATTATAGATGAGAAAGTTTCTGCCATATATTGATCAGGAAACAAAGGAACTAGGAATAGTAAATGCATAAAAAGGAATAGAAATAATAAGGTAATTATTAAAATACAGAAATGGAATATGTTATGCTTTGACCTAGAAAACTAATGTAATTATGAGACACTCTTAAAATCTTATTTTAAATAATCAGATATAAATGCGAACTGTGTGTTAGATCCGCAGAGATACTTTAGCATCTAATTCAACTGCCCTGTAGTCTTTACCTATATATTTGCCTAAGATGTGTAATTTTTCCACTGATGTGCAGGTATAGTAGGATAATTGGGCTCCCCAAAGCCCAGAACTCTACCTTAAGCAAAGTCTCACTGATTCTGAGGCAGCCTTCTTACAAAAAATGAAGTTTAATTAACTGCAACCTTTCCAAAGTCCTCTAAAAAGCTTAGAGATCTGTACAGTTTGGGTTCATTTCATCCTTCCTAAACTTTCTTTTGGGATGAGGAAGGAAGGAAGGCTGAGGATCAGATCCATGCTGCTCCTCAAGGCTCTGATGTGACCCCCATCTCATCTCACGTAGACCATTCTAGGTGCTGGATAGTTGTCCAAGTTTGGATAAAATATTCCACATTGTGTACATTTCAAAATACACATTGACACCTATGTTCCATAAATCAGCTGTAAAACCGTCAAGTCTGCACCCCTTTCTTCTCCATTTCATCCTGCTTAGCTGCTATTGGGCTATTTAACAGATGTCTTCCCCCACTGTTACTGTTAGAGGGGATCCTGGGAATATAATAAGGTCCAAGATCTGACAGCAGGACCCTTGAGACATAGCTATTGAAATGTCTACACGCTTTGAAGGAGCTCATCTGTGTGCATCTGTTACTTGAGATAATCGTTTGGGGAAAAAACCAAAACCACCAGAAAGATTTCTCTCTTCAAAAGGGTACTAAGATACGAAATTGTTCAGCCATAAGGAAGGAAAGCATTGAAAATTTACAGTACTCATAGCTCCAGTCTCTTCTGCAGAAAACCAAGACAAATGAAACATAGTCTGAAAAAGACTGGATAAACACTACTTGTTCTAATAGAAATTAATAATGCATTTAGTGGTATTAACAGACAGAAATTAGATCATGAAGATCCTTATTAGTTTATCACTTGGGCTTGTAGGGTAAAATCCAGCAGGAAGTAATTTGGAAATTTCCTGAGCAAAAGCTGAGTGAGAAATGAGTAAAACATGCTGAACAACTTTAAAAAAGTAGACTATAACTTACAACTGGAGGTCACTGTGACTTAAGCTGGAAGAAATCTATTTAATCCAGGAAGATCTTATTTGTGTATTAAGATACAGAACGCACAGCTGGAGACCAGAAAGAAGTTGCATCTGCACACACACCACCTTGTATGAATGACAGATCTGCAGAAGCCATCATCATTGCCATCCTGCTTTGTTTCACACTGGCTACTGCCAGAGGCAGGGTGCTAAAGGAGAGTTTGCTTTGCTAAGACACGACCTCATGGCTTCTGGGTTTGGGTGCCTTAAAGCATGCTTTTATTCCCTATCTTCTAAGCCAAAGTGTTATGTTAGTTAGCAGCACATTTCTGTGGTAAACAGTTCTAATGAGTATGATAAATTTAGTCGTAAAATTGGAAGCAGAAGGGGAAAAAGCTGGTGATACTGAAAGGCCATTTCCACTTAGAACTACGTCTTAGAATTCAACATCAAAAGCCATGCATGGCCTCAGATTTAACATTGTCTGTGCTGTGAATACCATTTAGGAAACATTTGGCTAGAGGAAGTGTTTAACCCATTACACTATTACACAGAGCTATTTTTTGATAGAGTGCTTGCTTATTTTTTTAGGGAAAAAATCTGCTGTTGAAATGAAAATATATGATCGAATTTTCATTGAAGGAACTGGCAATTCAGAAAAAAAAAAAGGAGCATTAGTGCTATGTTTTATTCAGAAAGCAGCAAAAGGAAGCTGTGTCAAAAGCATAACTGTCAAATCAGCTAATGCGTGGTCTGCCTGAAAGCAAAAGGGTTGCACTAGGTAAGGTTCTGTGTTCTTATGCCTCTGACAAATATCTCTGTCTTTGAGATTGTGCTGCTTCTGCTGACTGCAAATACTGATGAGACTCCCAGCAATATGTTATATACCAAATATGGGATTTCTTCCACCACTCTGTTGGAATTTCTCTGATTTCCAGCATCTATTATAAAATAAGCTGCACTGATCAGCACTGTGTACCTGTTGTTTATCTTAGCGTCTTGAAGGAGATAAAAAAATAAATAGAAGGAAAGAAAAGAGCTGCTACTTTATCTTTGAAGTGGCTAGGCTTCAAGGGGAAGTAGTTAATTCCCCATGGGTAGGCACAAACATTCCTTCACTTGTGACATGTGTAAAGGTTGCTGTTCAGAGCAGACTCTTTTCAGGACCCATTTCTTCTGGGCACTTACATTTCTAAACCTCTCAAGAGGGCCGTACTTCTCAAAAAGAGAGTGGAAGCTCTGGTGTTCTGGGCTAAGATTACACCAGCATTTTTGTGAACAAACTTTGGATCAATCCAGAGTTGGAAGTGAACATGAAAAGTGTCAGTAACTCTTTTATGAGTCTTTTTGTGGTGCATCTGATTGACCCGCATTACGATGTACAATAGCATGAAAGAGTGTTAGTAATCAGTGCTAATGAATACATGTACCTACCTGATTCATATCCTGGGCATTACCCCTCACTAATGCTTTTGTTTTGCATTCATTAAAATTCCCATCATGACACAAAATGCTGAACATTTACTATAACAAAAACAAAAGCAAACAAAAAAATGAGACACATTTATTGCAAATTTCAGTCGAAAAAGATATAAATAAGGAAATACCATAGCACAGGGACATTGTCTCAATCCTACTTTACTTTAGTTCATTAATTGTTTTTAGAAAAGATATTTACAGTGAGACCTCAGGCGAATACTCAGAGAGAACTTGCAGCATAATCCTTCTCTGTCCCCCCCTCCTTTCCCTTCCCCCACCTGCAAAGGAGACCGGTTATTCCCTTCTTTTTCTTTTCCCCTTTAGAGTCCAGGAAGGACTTGGAGAAATTGTCTTCATAGTTAAGATTTATGTTATCTTTTCATCAATCTCCTACAACACATTTACTGAGAAGAAAGGGAGAAAAAGGGTCCATTTGGGGAAGGCACTGTGATACCACAAAAAGGACTGGGGAACGTGAAATAGGCTTGTACAGTGACAAGACAAAAAGGCTTCTCTGCATGTAAGACACCATCACAACGAAGGATAAAAAATTGTTTTTCTGTGCCTCTCTTTTTCTCTGTCACTTACTGCCAAGAAGATGTGCTTGAAGTGATTATTTGCAGAAGCTCAGGAATAGAGAAACCTGATATATAAAGAGCGGTGGATGGCCAGCTAAGCTCAGAAGGATGATTGTGGCTCCTCAGAAGGAGCCACAAGTCTCTCACAAACCTGGACTTACAACTACAGGTACACTTTTCCAACCTGATAGGGAAAACCAGGGAATTTTTTTTTTTTCTTCTCTCTATAAAATTAAGAAAAAAGAAAAGAACACACATTCTACTCTTCTGCTCAGTGATGTGAGAACATTAGCACTTGAGCTAGCACGTTCAGGGTAAAGTAAAACAGAGAGGAGCTCTTTGTTCAGATATCATAAGGTTTATTTGCTGATGTGAAGTCTATCAAACTGAGACCTCCAGGGCTTTAGGAAAAAAAAAATTGTTTGTTTGAGGATGAATCTGAGGATTCCTCATGGACATAGGTATAGGAGCTGTGCTGCTCACACCTTCCAAGACAGCAGCTATTGCAGAGATGCACAAAAGTGGGTATAAATTTACTGAAGAAGACACAAATATTAAACATAAAGAGTCCTAAAGCATGAAGGACCAGTTTCTTGAGCATGGACTCCAAAATCAGACTTACATTTCTCTTCAGGAAATTAGATGGTGGTGTCCTTCAGGGACCACTTCTATTTAATACCGTCAGTAACGACATAGACAAAGGGATTGAGGGCACCCTCAGCAAATTTGCAGGTGACACCAAGCTGAGTGGTGCAGATGATATACCTGAAGGATGGGATGCCATCCAGAGGGACGTGGACAAGCTTGAGGAGCCTGGGAATGTCATGAGGTTTAATGAGACCAAGTGCAAGGTTCTGCCCTTGTGTTGCAGCAATCTCCACTGTCGATACAAGCTGGGGAATGAACAATTCTTCCAAGAAAGACTTGGGGGTGCTGGTGGATGAGGGGCTGACCCAACCCAGCAATGTGCACTCACAGCCCAGAAAGCCAAACATGTCCTGGGCTGCATCCAAAGCAGCGTGGGCAGCAGGGCCAGGGAGGGGATTCTGTCCCTCTGTTCCGCTCTGCTCTGCTCTGGTGAGACCCCACCTGCAGTGCTTTACCCAGCTCTGGGCCTCCCAGCACAGGAAGGACATGGATCTGTTGGAGGCAGTATGGAGCGCCTCTCGTATGAGGAAAGCCTGAAAGAATTCGGATTGTTCAGTTTGGAAAAGAGGTGGTTCTGGGGTGACTCAATAGCAGCCTTCCAGTACCTGAAGGCAGCCTACAGAAAAGATGGATAGAGAATATTTACAGGCATGTAGTGACAGGACATGGGCAAATAGATCCAAATAGAAGGAGAGCGGCTTTAGATTAGATATAAGGAAATTCTTTTCTTTGAGAGTGGTGAGGCATTGCAACAAGTAACCCAGAGAAGCTGTGGATGCCCTGCACTTGTAAGTGCTCAAGGCCAGATTGGATGGGGCCCTCAGCAACCTGGTCTAGTGAAAGTTGTCCACTTAAGGCAGGAAGTTTAGAACTACCCGATCTTTAAGGTCCCTTACAATCCACACCATTCTGTGATGATTCTATGAGATAAATGTGGTTTCCCTTGTCGATTACAGATGTGAAATTCAAAAATTCTGCTTTACATATAGAAAGTTCCACAGTTTAACTAAAACCAGAATGTTTTTCATCCAGGTTATACTGGAATCTCCTCAATGACTTACCTGTATGCAGGTTCTCAGCTCGTGAGATGAGAGTCCTCTGACTGGGATTTTTTTTCTATAATTATTATTCCCATTCAGTCAACATAATTAATTCTACTCAAATCTCATTTTCCAGACAGTTCACTACCATTAAAAGCAATTCGTGTTTGTTTCTTTGGAGGAAGAGGGGTTTAGACTTCCTCTGTAATTCATATTATCAGCCCTCTGATTCTTGCGATGTATGAGGCTCACACAGCCCAGTAAGACATCCTGGTTTGTAAAATTCAGCTGCAATCCAATTTGGCTGTGTCATTACATGTTATTCAGTATTTCAGCTGTGCTTTTATGCTTCTCTCATGGTGGTATGAATATTTGCAACTCATTGTAGTCCTTCAGATTCCCCCATTTCATAAGTGGGGAAAGTGAAGTGCAGAAAGCAAAGCTTTCAGTTAGTGAGAGAAGGGAAGTGCATAGATTTTTGTCAGATTTCCTAAAGCACAGTAGTAGAGTAATTGCTTACTACTGAATGCAACCTAATTCCAGATAAACACCTAACAATATGTTTTATTATATACCTTTTCTAGAAGTACAAATATTGGATTCTGTTGTTCCAGCAGTAGTCAGACGGAGTATTGGTGTTAAACTCCGTCAGGCTTTGGCTTTGCTATCATTCTGTACAACTGGGGTTTCTTTGATGCTGCAAAAGAAGGAAATCAAACAGAAACTCCTAACCAAGAAACCCCAAACAAACAAACAAAAAGTTTCTTTCCTGCAGAAGAGCAAAAATAGACTGCAGCCAATCCCCACTAATTACCCTTGTTGAAAGCTCGGCTTTTTAAAGATGCTTAAAAAAATAACTTTGCTGAGGGCAAACTATCACACACTGAGTGACGATGGGGAAACCCAGATTTAGGCATGCTGTATTTTGGATCTCACCCAAATGATCTGTTTTTCATCCTTATTTACTTCACTTCATGATATGACTCAACTCATTAAACATTTCAAACTCGACTTAGGTCCAAGAGAAAGTGTTTCCATCCTGCCAAGGAGTTCTGAGATGGGGTTCTATAATCCATCACACTACCAAACAGGGACTTCCTCCTACTCAATTCTGAGTAATAATTTGGAAGTGAGACCTTGGTATTCCCTCTGAATGACTATGCTGTGGTTGAGGATGAATCACTTGTGCAATACGTACATTACGGAGAGGGCAAACTCTGCTGTAATTGATTCTTATTTTGTAGCTGGAGTAGATATTTTTCACTCAGTTCACTTGCTTCATCAGCATCAATTCAGCCTTCCAGCAAACCACACCCTTTCCAAAAATTTTTGCAGGAAGAGGAGGCTGAGCAAGCATGGCCACTCATTTCCCTCTGGGCAAATTGCCTCATATCATCCTTCAGAGGATGCCCTCATAACAAAAACTAGAGATCTTGTAATCTTTTATTCCTTAGTGATAAAGTCACTGCACCTGCTGTGTCATGGCAATCACACCAAGTTCCTGTAGTTTCTAACATCCTCCAAGCAATGTTTTCATAGACCTTCTTTGGAACTCTTCCACTTGCCTCTCCTGGATCATCTCTCTGTTTCCAGATGGAAGATTAGTAGCTCATGAGATCAATAATATGGAAAAAACAGTAGCCCAGGAGGCTCCATTTCAAAATTAAATTGTTTAAATTGAACTAGCTCTGAGCTGGTTGACATTCTTTCTGAACACAGTTTCCCCTATAAAGGCTGAACTGACTTTGGAACACACCTTCAAAGGCTGCATTACAAAGTCTTATTACATCCTTTCTGTATTGCAAGGGCCCTAGATCCAGGATTAGGGCCACAGAGCAAGAATTTGGGCCAAAAAACTATACTCATAAAATTCCCTTTAAATACTGTATCTGGTAACAAAAAATTATAACAAGACTGGGTCTGGAAAGAAATCAATCATCATTGTCAAAAACCAGACACCTTTTCCCCTGTGAACAATCTGATTGTGCATATTTCACACATTTATTGGCTTATTCAGACAAAAAAAAAAAAAAAAAAAAAAGATGGCCACGGTATTTACAAGTAGACGAGAGCAATTGAAAGCCAGTTCATAAGAGACAATCAAGACTTTTAAAAGTTCAAACCTCTGGAAGCTGTCAAAAATAGAAGAAAAATTAAAGAAAAAAACCAAAAACCCAAAAAAACCAAAAAAAGAAACAGCTCATATTTAAGTGTCCATGTATGTATCTAAGTCCAGAAACAAACAAGGATTTACAAATTGTGATTTTGAACATAGTGATGCCCACAAGATTCAAGGACAGAACTGAAATCACTGAACTAAGAACCATGATCAGCAGAAAATGAGGCTGTTAGAAGTAGGACTTAGACTGATTATCTCTTCAAATGGTAAGACATCTTCTTCTATGAGCAGGAACAGGTAATAGGGCATGCCTGAAACTGTAGAAAGAAACTTTAAGAACTCATGGAGTTTACACTGTCCAAAATAAACATTCCACAAGATGTAATTCAGAGGGTCTAAATTTGGATTTTCAGGCAATTGGCTCCCTTTTTTCCTGTGAACATATGGGTGACAGAGGAAAAACCCTGTCTCTCAGAGCCATGAAATTAACCCCACGAACACAACCTATGAACCCACTGAGTCTATCAACACTGCTAAACGAAAGAGGGTCAGGGAGAAGGTTGATCACTGAAACTCTGATTTTGCAATGTTTGATTTCTATCTGTCTCTCTCTGGCTCTGTGCTAGACTTCTCCATCTAGATTTTTTTCAATATCTATCTGCCTGAAGGAGTCTAGCTCTTGGCAGAAAGCCAGCACCTTGTCATTCCCTTTTATTTACCAGTAGAGCTGATGTGATTAGTGTAAGCTGTTGTTTTAAGTGAAATAGATCACCTCTGAAGGATTTGTGTATATGCTCCACTGACTTTTATCAGAGTTAAGGTAAACATCTGACTTCAAAAAAAAATTAGTTCATCTCTTCCTCATTAGAGCTAGATGCCTAAAATATTTAAATATGCCTGTATCTTATTTTGTCACACTAGATGCTAGATTTAAATACTTCTTATTTTCTGTTTTACACACTGAGAACACAGGAGTGAAAACAAAATAATAACAGTAGGCAAAAGGGATCTGTATGCAATTGGTATAGGATCACCAAAGGTAGGACAGTAAGAAACTAGAGAAAGGGGAAGATATATCAGTGTTCTAGATCTGTGAAGGAAAAGTTTCACAGAGAGGTCCCCATACCTGAGATCCACTAAGATAGATGTGGATTGAGCACTGAAACAGAACTGAAGCACTGAGACAGTCCTGTCCTGGAAGGCCTGAGGCCAGCTTTGTTCCAGCTCTGCAGACTGGCTACAGTGAAGTATATTCCCAGCTTAGTTCCTCCCCTGCACAGAGGAGATGATAATGTTACCTTTATCTGCTCTGCACATTTGTTTAGAGTAGAGTCTAATGCCTGTGAACCCAGTTGCAGAGACGAATGCACTATGTTTCAGGTCCTCTAAAGAAAATCAGTTTTCCAGCAAAACCTTGTCAATGCAGCAGCACGTATTTCTTCGTTCAGAGTCTATATCTGCAAGGCAAGTGAAGATCATCCTCTTTTCCCCTGTGCCTGCTACCAAGAATGGAAAACTTGAGGGTGTGCAGAGCTTTGAGGCAGTGTCTGATAATTTGCTAGTTACATCTTGTACCCTTTTAGCAGAAGACTTTTCATGGTGAATGCGATTGTAGCTACCAAACTCAGTGCTCACATATCCTTGTTAAGACCATGCAGTAACAGGTGTCAGTAGAGTTCCTGTTTCCTGACACCAGTTGAAGCTGAAGGCTGCCATATACCACCAAAATGTCTGCAAAGCTACACAGAAAACTTCCCTTGACTGTGGTACCTCTTATTCGTGGGAATCTTTCCAGGGTAAGCAGGGAAACACTTTTCTACTTTATCTCAGTTTGCTCAAGGAGCCGAAATCATCCCGTACTGAGTCACGTGCCATTTGCGGAGCCCCTGACTACGGCAGAGCAAATTCTAAGAAATCCTTTATTCAGAGTGTCCTCCAGTTCTGCAAGGCCCTGGAATTTTTGTGACCACAGGAAGCAGTTGAGAGGTTTTCCAGCCTGACCATATCAGCCGTCTCACCACAAGAACTTCCTATTTTGGCTGAATCCCTTCAATCAATTTGAGGCTGCTCTGTATGATCAATAGGAGTGAGTTTACGGACTGCTTGTTTGCCTTATGTTTGTGAAGTGGTTCTTGTTCCCTGGTTTCTCTATCATACAGCAGAGCTGCTAATGTTTGCTTTAAGGCTTTAAATCATTGCTAATTTTTACAAAGAAAAGCAAAGAGTAAAAGGCGTATATTTTATACTTAATCTCTTTAAAAGTTAACAGTAAAATAAACAACATGAAAGAGAACCAGAAAAGACTTGGGATAAATTACATAGTAAGTATGAGATAGAGAGTGATTTTACAGGTAAACTGCCCCTAAACAATAACATAACATATAATATCCAAAATATATATATTAGAAGTATTTGTAAACTCTATTGAATTCAAATTTAAAAAATCAACTGTAAAACTTATAATACAGGCAGTTAATATAAATATGATAGAAAATTTGTAGAAATGAAATAATAAACCACTAAGTACTCTTTACTTTCATGCAGCCCTTGAAAAGTTTCATAATCTTAGGGACAAAACAACAGTCACAGTACAAAGTCACTAGAGTCTCATGAAAATAAGCTAGTGAAAGCTACTTCAGTATGTGAAAGAGATTTGCATTCAGAGTTTTCTAGAGATGTGGGTAAACGAATGATTTCAGTTACTGGAAAATAATATTTGCATTAGATAGCTTAACATTTGAATAGGGTGAAAGGAGTGCATCTTATCTGTATCAGATCACTGCATCCTATCTCAAAAAAGAACTATGAGTTTGTTGTTTGTCTTTCACAGAGAAGCTCTTCTTTTTCAAGAAAGGATATGGTAGAACAAATGTGTAATTGTTTTCGTAGTCCCTGATCTTTTAAGCTCAAACTCGTCACAGACATATAACACTGCTTAGTGGGGGAAAACAGAGATATATTTGATTGAAATAAATGTTTGATCCCTAACAGGACATATAGACTACCTGGAATACAGTGACAGTTCAAAAGTTATGCAAATTATAGTATAAGGCAATTTAGTTGATTTGGAAGATTTTTGAGGCAGGAACTTTTTATCATTAACTGCTCTTTAGGAAATCAAGCACTAAAAATCTTAAATACAAAACTGGTGAAAAATAAACTTTATTTAAGTTTTTTTTACATTAGAGAAGGTCATTAAACCATGACAACTAATATCCTTCAGGCACAGAGGAAGGATATTAACATGGAGGACCAATGTTGGTTCAGTTCTTTTAATTTACGCACCCATATGTACAGTACTGGAAATGAAAATAAATTCCTTCCTTCCTTGGTGACTGGTTTCCAAAATCTGGAATGAAGATTAGTGTCCATGAAAGGATATTTGTTCAGAGGGTGTGCAGCTGATTATGGTGTAGGAAACAAAGCCTGCTCCATGAGACATATCTACTTCCTAATAAGGCCCAGAGGCAAAATCTACAGCTAAGGGAACCCTAGTACGCTACTTGATGTGAAAAAAAGACTTCCCAAATCCAAGAAGGGTGAAGAACAGAAGCAACCTTCATTCTTAGTTTCCTGGTTTCACATTCATCAGGAGCATGGGCCTGAACAAAAGTAATTTCAGACTATATCATAAAACATAATATATCATAGACCATAAGAATTACCCTGAAAAATATAATTTCATCTTAAAAGCAACAGTGATGAACAGTGGATACTGCTTTAGTGATTAAGGTTCCAAAGTAGTTCAGTCCTCTTCTGCTACTATACTTGTGCAAAGTTCAGCTGTGAAATTTCACACGTACTCAAATGAAATATGCAGGAGTAAGAGGATTTGCAAGAGGTGGTAAGGTGTCTAAAAAATACCTTAATTTTTTTTCTTTGTTTGACTCTCAGGAGTGCTAATATCCCTTTGCTCAGTGTTCATTGTATGCAGAAGCTTTGAAATATATGTGTAATAGTCCCATGATAATAATTCCAAAAGGAGATCCTCCTTATACAACAAAAAGCTACATTAAGAGGTATTTTCTTGTTCTGCTCCTCTCATAGAGCTTCCAAAACTGGTGGAACAAGAGCTGTGTTCTGTTATTCCCAGGACACACCTTGCTAGACAGTTTACTGCTCTCTCATGTGGCTTCCATCATCCGCTTTTCCTTCAGGCCGGCCCTCTGGCACAACTCTTTTGACATCAATACTTTTGTCCAACAAAAATTAAACTGATTTGCAGGTTTCAGGCCAAACCCTTTTGAAGCTTTGGCAAGTGAAAAGAGAGAAAACAGAAAAAAAATCGTAATGTAAGATCACTTCAGTTTGAACCCTTGCATTGACAGAAACGCTTTGCTTCATTTGCCTCAAACTTGACAAGATAATTTTTATTCTGGCATATGATCACACCTGTGGCATTTCAGAAGGATTTTCTTAGGTTTGATAATGTTACCACAGGTCAAAATCTGGCTTAGAAAAGGAAGCTGAAAGAGAAAACTCTGAAATGACTATTCTGTTTCCCATAATTATGGAGAAAAGTTATTGTCCAAACCCAGCTTTGTTTTTGGAAACACAGTTTGTCATCAAGAAAATAGCTGATAAGAAATGCAGTGTTAACATCTGAGTCACTGGCATTTGCTGTATTTCCTCAGTGAAGTTCTTTACAAAATCACTGAGGTAGAGTCATAACTAAAGCTGAAAGTGATAGAAAGAGATAAAACCAAAACTTCCCCGCGGTGAGAAAAGAATTTCTGGAGACCCCACTGACATGATGCACATTTCTTATTTGCTAACCTTTAGCATAGGGAAAGTATGAAAAATGTGAAACCAGAACAAAGAAAGCCTTAGACTTCAAAAAATCTGTGGGTCAAGACATTTTTAAATGATAGTGACAGAAATTTGTTGCACTATAAGAATGGGCCCTTGATTGGCATTTTGCCTATGGTGAAGTTACAAAATTTATTCTTCAAATATTTGTATTAATTTGCTATTAAATTTTATTGAAGTTCACAATTGCCTTAACACATCACGTCTTACTATGGCTCCCTGAAACAAAGTCATTATGTCTTAACTGTTTAACACACCCTTCCTCCTTAATATGTACACTCACTATTCTATGGGAAATACTTGGCTGTCCCTCTGCATAGCTGACAGGAAGGAAGACTTTCCCTACAGTTTAATCACACTTTTCTCACTTGCACTGCAAGACTTTCACATGCTGCTATAGCTTGTCCAGCTAAAATCAGACATATAGAAGCCTCTCGTCTCCTGGACAGACCATAAGCCTCTTCCAGGGTGTTTCTGGTATTATGGCTGCATTCCACTATTTTAATGTCAAGGCAAAGTGGACCACAGCCAAGAAACAAAATTATACCAAAGTCCCTGCATTGCCTCCAGATCATCTAAGCCAATGACTGAAATACAATAAATATTAATTCTCCTTCTTTCTGTGGAACTGCAGTGGACATGAAGTGCAGCTGTTGCGATCTGGTTTATGTGTTATCATTCCCACCTCACTCAGCTCTTGCTGCTGCATTTTCAAAGTGAAATAGTAGACGTTCTTTCCGCCTGTTTGATGGAAGATGTAGTGTTCCAGATTTCACATAATAATTTTCCTTCTTTATAGAGTGTCTCAGTTATTCAGAGCTCTTTTCAAAATAAGTAAAAAATAAGGTGGCTGGGTTCTGCACACCATTACAGTGGTGTGAATCTGTAATGGTTCTACTGATTTCACAGGAGGAGATTGTGTATAAATCAAGATAACAAAACAAAATCTAAACTGAAATCCAGTTGCTATTCACACTTTGTCAGACTCCGTGTCAGAGGCCTGATTACATATATACTCAGTCCTATATAAATACTTCCTACAGATCCTACACATTTGTACTTCACGGATTTTCTGTCAGTGTTTCTGTGGGTCTTCTTGTAGGTGCACTGCAGTTATTTTGTCAAGGTGCTGTTACGATGTGAGAAATGAGGGCAGAATATATCCTTTGGTCTTCAATTACACCTGTATAATACCTGAACAAAAGTTCATAGAAAAATAAACAATTCTAACCAAAATTCTGTCCCCTAGTAGTGATACATGGAGACCTGGATATAGCATTTCCTCAACAATTGCTTCTTATGGTAAAAAAATTCTGAATCACCCTCATCACTGGAGGAGTTATGTAGTAAATGCATGCTTGTCCTGTATAATTTTTTTCTATTAATGATTTCACAGATTTCCACACAGAAAAATTTGATTACATAGAATAGAATGAAAACCATTTTCTGATAGGAGTGTTAAAATTCAAATGAATTTAGATAATGAATTATTCCTCCTGGCCTGGACACTCAGTGATTTTGTATCTGCATATACACTATATTATGTTTATTATGTATGTTCTATGTAAATCAATCATTATGTCAGTTTAGAAACTATGAATTGTACATGTACAAATAGTATGAATACAATAGAACACAATGAGTTCTGTCTTCAGTTTAGGACATGAAGTTGTATTATGGAAGGAACATTTGTGAGTATATTAATTCACATTGATATTTCAAACAATGTTTTTGATTTAGTATTTTTCTTTAAATGAGGTTCCAGATCTGATTTTATCCTGATTAATATCTTGTTTAGTCAATATAAATTACACAGGTTGGTTATGATTATGTATTGGACCCGAGGTTTCAGTCACGTGCAATAGTATTATAGTTACTGATTGTTCATTTGAATTTTGAGAACACTTCCAAGATAAGAAATTATGTACATAAGCAGAGACACATAAAATGTGTTTCATTCTCTATTCTGTCACATTCTGTCACTGGGTGAACACAAAAAATTAATGTTGTATATATATAATTCTGCAAAATAATATCTGCATAATGACTCAAGTGACTAAGCATAAATTGAAATTATTGTCCCATATAAGCTTCCAACCTTGGGGGTTTTTGTAATTTTTTTTTTATTCTAACGTAAAAATAGAAAAAAATTAAAAATATTTTTCAATTCAACTTGGAATTTTGTACTTTTCAAGTTTTTAATCTGCAAGTAATTTTGAGGATAAGTTTTTATCAATATGCATGCTGAAGAACACTCTCTTTTTTATGGAAGAATCTACCTTTACAAGTCTGTTTACACAGGTAATTCATTATGTATTTTAGAGTTGCAAATCTCAGTTTTGTTCAGCTATAGGCAGCTCTGAATTCTCTCCATTTGTTAATATTAGTGCCCTAAATAAAAAGGATCCAAGTAGTTAATATAGACTTCTATCATGCTTGCATTTAAAGAACTATATGAAGCTGTTTTCAAACAGTAAAAGCCTTGCTACAATATCTGTAGAACTTGACAAGACATCTGCAAGGAGAGCTCCTGTCCGTTGTCAAAGGACTTGCTTCTCTCCACAGTTTGTATGGGTTTTGTAGTCAAATCCTTGTCCATACTTGCTTAAACCAGAAAATGTTCCCAGGCTCTGAAAATAATTTATCCTCTTAAATATTTGGAGTCTGGGTTGTGCTAAGAGAAGTCTCCCAAAATCTACATGTTGTCTGGGAGTTAGTACAGTATAAAATCCCCTCCACTGAGCAGTCTGCAGACATGGCACTATGAATCACAGGATCACAAGACGGGTCAGGTTGGAAGGGACTGTAGTGGGTCATCTGGTCCAACCTCCCTGCTCAAGCAGGGTTATCCTAGAGCAAATTGAACAGGATTGTGTCCAGATGGTTCTGGAATATCTCCAGTGAGGGAGATTCCACAGCCTCTCTGGACAATCTGTTTCAGTGCTCGGTCACCTGCACAGTAAAGAAGTTCTTCCTCATATTCAGCTGGAACTTCCTATACATCAGTCTCTGCCCTTTACCCCTTGTCCTATGGCTTAGCACCACTGAGAAGAGCCTGGATTCATCCTCTTGGCAACCCCACTTTAGATACTTGTATACATAAGTGAAGTCATGTTCTAGATTCAAAATACAGTTCAAGTAACTCCTGGTAAGAGCAACAAAAGTTTTTCCAATAATATTAAATGTTTACCTACAGGAAACCTACATTTTCTGTTGTTCAGAACTAAATAATATGAATTCCAGCAATACAGAGGTTAAACTCAGTCTCGATTAATTCTGGAGTTAAAGTATATTTGTAGCTGTCATTTCAGTGATTGGATTGATATCCTGGCTCAATGAAATATATGGCTTTTTTGATAGATTTGGGAGAGTACAGAAGGTTACAGCCATGCAGCAGTAGATGAAGAAAGTAATTCAGCATAGTTAGTAAAACTGGACAGGTTACTGAACCTATGTGGAACTCTGCTAATTTAATGTAACTATTTTAAGTTCTGTAGGAAGTTAATCCTGCTCCAACAACCTGACTAAAAGCTGTAAAAATGTCTTTGTCAGGAAAGGGTATCAACATTTTAATCTACTTTGTGCTGATAAAGAGAGGGAGAAGGGAGGAGTTCATTTTCATGGAATAAGATGACAGTGAAACAAAAAAACTCTTTGTCTTGAGAAATATTGCACCTGCATTAAGTTCCCTGCTGACTCCTTAGTAGAAATTTGATTTTTCCCTCTCCTCCCTCCCTTCATTATTTTCAGCTCTGAGGAATGTGAGGCACGTAAGCCATCCTCCTTGTCACTGACAAAATTCTTTCTTCAACTCCGAAAAAGAATAGATCTTCCTCACCTAAGTTACCATCAGCAAGTCATCTCAGCAATGTACCTCTACTGTGTAACTCTATATTATACTTTCCAGGGCTTCATATTTGTGTGACAGACTTGAGAGATCCATTTCCTGGTCATCTAAAACCTATGGTCAGGAATTCTATTCTGACTAGGAAGGTCTTTTAGGAATGTATTGTGATTTCCAAGCAATGGAGAAATTATTAGTTCTTTTATTTGATATAAAACTCTTTTTTTCATGAAAGGTGCAACTTCCATTGCATGCCCCTTCCCCAAATAAACCTATAGTACCTTCAACACATCGTATAAAAACTACTTTTTCTTGGATGTACTCTTCTCATCAACTTTACACTTTAATACTCCAGATTCATAGAGGGTACGATCAGCTCAGACAAATACGAGGTCTTCCCAGAGGCCTTGGTCGCCGTGGAAACCTAGAAAAATAGAGGATGTGTCTAGGCTGGTCTGATAGCCCTAAAATCATTACGAATTATGTAGGCAGGCAAGCACACAAAGAAAGTCTCTCTACAGGCTGTGTGATTATGAGGACTCAGTAGATTACACAACCTTGCAATAGATAATCATGTACTCCAACATTCCCCAGTTTTTTTCAGACCCGTTGGGCAGGCCTTCACTGGGCAATCCCTATGCTGGCAACAGCCTGGGAAGATTTATCTCCCAGTACCACCCTCTGCTGATGTACCAACCTGATACTGAAAGAAGCATAGCAATGTAAGTGAGGCTAGTTTGTTTCCAAATTGGATCTAGTCCAGTCAATCAGGAGAAGGAGAATCTGTGTATCTTGCTTCAAAGAATGGTTATCAATACATTCATCTCAAATTTGCAACATATTCCAAATAGGATTACCTACAAGTCTACCCTGAGCCTGGATTTATTAATTCTGAGCCATAACAACTTCAGTTACGGAATAGAATTTATATTGATGGCATTCGCAGATGATAGCGAGGCCACAGAGGCTGTATAAATTTAAGAGTCTGTGATCAGAATTTAAAATAAACTAGTGAACACTGAGAAAATGTTCAAATTGAACAAGATGGAATATTGAAAAGACCAGTGCCATACGTAGGAATCAGAATGCAACTTTTTTCTTTTGGGAAGCGAAAATCTCAAAATACTGCCTGGCAGGTTATACAAGTAAAAGAAAATTTAAAAGGAAGTCCTTAAGATTAAAAACAAGCTCACTATGGACCAAAATAATTTATGTACTTCACAAAAAATGCTAGAAATAATAATTCCACTTCTACTTCACCCTAATATATTCAGATAGGATTCCTGTGACTTTCAACCTCCTTCTTAAAAGAAAAGTATTACCGATCTGAATAGAGATCAGAAGAAAACAGCCCAGATGACAGTAACATCAAATATGAGAAAAACAAATTAAAAATTACATAGTGTCAAAGGCCCTTGTATTCTTTAACATGGGAAGGCCAAGTACAAAGAGGATCCTTGTCTCAGCATGCTGTAAGACAACATTGATCTGTTCAGCAAATCTACTGGCATAATGACAGACAAAATCCATTTGACTGCTAACAAGATTTGAGCCACTTATTCGAGAACTGGCATGTGGTTCTACAGAAGTGGAAACACTTAGGGATTGTAGTATCTCTAAAATCTAAAGTTGGAGGAGAAACTTTTACAGATAGATTGTATTTGGTCCTTCAGCAATGTAGAATTAGATGAGGTTGGTTTCATGCTTTCTTAAACTTGTTTTCTCAATTTAAATAGCATGGCATGAATCTAATATTTTGTTTCTCATAAATCTGTTACAATTGTCACTGCTGGTGGTAGTCTCTCTTAAATTTTTTGTTGGTGGAATCCTGTATCTACTTTCCCCTATATTGACAAATTAGCTATTAGTATCTAATATTTTCCTTTTTTAGCATTTTGGAAAAATAATAGCTTTCTGCAGCCCTTTGTTATTTCCAATTTTCCAAGACTTCTTTGAAAAGAAGAACTTCTCACTGAAGTTCTACTAAGAGAACCTCTTCCAGATGTTTTAAATATCTAAGGTGTGAATTTTCTACTCTTATGATTTGAAGTGTCTAACTACAGAGCTTGCTGTTTAACATCCTGATGAAATGGAAATAATTTCATAGTTGTTATTAGTGACAGGAACATATTACCTGTCTTTTCCTTATGTCTTTTTTTTTTTCTTCTCCCTCCCATTTTTACTTCTAATTCTTCTTCTTTTGTAAGGTGGGGCATGTGTGAAAGAGTGTGTTTAACCAAACTGAAAACAGAATGTTAATTAAAAAAAAAAAAAAGAAGAAGAGTGGAGCATTTGATAGCTCTTATTATGCCTGCAGCAGATGAATTAATGATCTCAGCTCTGCTCCCACTGAAGCACATGGATCTGTACAACAGGACACACAGAGGCAGAAGGCCATGCCAACCATCACATGAGAGGCTAATTGGGGATGCTTTTGAGTGCCTGCATATTCAAAGTTAAAAATTACCATAAGCCAGGTGAGTCATCATGAGGAACTGTTATGAATAGGATGACATTAATTTGCATTTAGAGCAAATTATGCCTATTTTTATAATCACCTGCTGGGGGTCAATACCTTCTTAAGGTGTTGTAACCCAATCACTTGCCTGAGATCTCATTGTTATAAGAAGAGCTTCACAAGCACTGCTAAGGCTCATTTGTACTAAAATTGACTGAAATTGTGCCAGGTGCTGATTTATATAAAAGATCATGAAATGTGTTTGCATACAAATATTTTCAAAATTCCTTTAAGCACAGAATTATTCTTATACATGAACAAGAAATTTTTATTTCAGGGACAAAGTCTGTATTGGCAAGGGATTGGGGGCATTCTAATATATTTTATATAGACTCTGAAGATGAAACAATGGATGCTGATAAATTATCCGGTTTTGTAAAATGAGTAAGTTTCTCACAGTGCTATCTGTTAATTAAAACCATGAGTTTGTTCATGCACTGGACTTAAATGAAATGTCAGCAAGATCATTCATTTCTGTTTAAAAGATTAAAACATATGAAAGTGCATAATCCATTATAGAAATGACCACCTTTAGTACAACTTTCCCATCAGTCAAACATGGAATTAAATTATGTTATATGACACAACCATGCCCAAAACACAAGTTTCACAAGCATGAAATTAACACACTAAATAAAAATTTTAAACAGAAATTTCTCTGACTGGACCTGTAAGAATTGCCTGAAGTACTGATAGGCTTCAACAATGTCCTCTTGTTGACCACCTATTAATCTCTGGTATACACCTTCTATCTGGATATTTTTTCCTTCTGAATATTCTAACTATTTGTGGATCACCAAAGTTATAACAAATAGGAAAGGACAGACACACGCACATTTAACAAATATATATATATATACACCTGTATAAAACTTTGCAATTTGTTTTCATGTCAATTGATACCACACAGCAGCATTATTATCCCAGAATCCCTAGGCATCATACATCATATGTTCTTCCTCATTCCTTAGTATATCATTTGGTCATAGTCTATTTTGTAGTTTCCAAAATTTCCCTTCTTATTGTATATGGGTTTGTCATTATATTCACACCAGTGTCACTAATTATTTTTCTTTCTGGGTGAAGAAACCAGCAGATGAAATTTCGTAGCTGAGATCAAACTGAATCAACACTCATTAGCAGATCCCATGTGTTTAGTAAGCAGTCAGTATTAGAGCGAAAAAAAAAATCTGCTTTTAAAAACATGACACTCAATTCTTTTCTGAAATGTAGATGAAAGAAGAATTAGTGTCCACAGTGAATGACAATATCTTCAAAAGTTAGCTACTTGTCTGAAGAGCTAACAGAACCCTGAGTCTTGCCTAGTGGCAAAGATATGTGTTCCACACAGAGCTACACAGTAATTTTTCCTTTAATCCTAGGAAATTAATAAAGCTTGATGGAACACGAGATTCTGTCCCAACGGATGTAGACCGATTGACGACATTGTTGACACTTTAAAGACCTCTATTAAGGCAGGGTCACCGAACCTGCATCATTTGTTAATGCATTACAGCTCCATGTACTCAGCTACCAAAAGCACAAACACACAGCCGTGTTCTTGCTCCTGGCTGCAGATAACAAAGGTGAAAAAAACGTTTCCCATTACTTGCCCTTGATCATTTATTCCTCCCTCAATTCTTCTTTCCATGGAATTTGAAAAAATTCCAGGAAATTGTGTAAATGCCCTTCAGTGCAACCACTGAGTTCTTAAGAAATGCAGAACAAGGTCTGACCTCAGAGCTGTCCCTTCTTTGAGCAAAAGGGAAGAATAATGGATTTGTGGAGTCCCTTCCCACGTGAATTTTTTTGTGATACTATGATTTTAAAAATCTGCCAACAACTAAAGACTTTCAGACCTGAGAGTGCTTATTATCAAACAGTGCTAAATCTCAAGCATGAAAAATCTTTGTTTTCTTGCCATATGTCTCTTGGAATTTTTATACAAATCAATAAGAATTGGAGAAATACACAATTCAAATACATAATTTTCATAAAAATCTGGAACTGCCTGATTAAACACCCCTGGAATCTATTAATCTTTCACAGAAATCAACACAATCCAGCTTCCCTTCAGCTTCAGTTATTTGGCATCCTATCAAAAATAATAGGTTAAATACAACACATATTAACCATGAGGTTGACCTTAATGTAATGATGTGAAATGGTCTAAATCTATCCCATACTCCTTTATTTGAGTAGTAGTTATGGTCTTCCTCCTTTGAATAGCATTTTGTGGGATGGTCCTGGATGAGAGGCCTCAAACAACTGACATAATATTGCGGCATTTTCCTCAGTCCTGCAACTACCCCAACTGCATCAAACTTAATGTAACTAGGATGCATGAGGAAATAAGCAGTTCTAAAAGAGAGGTTTGACTCAACTACAGTTCTTTCAGTTACTTGGTATTGGCTACGACAAATAAGTAAGCAATATAATTGAATACTGAAATTTGGAAAAAAAAATAAACAAATAAGTAGTTCAAACACATATTTAAAGCTCCAATTTCTGTCCACTAGCATTATCTAAAATGTTCACCAATCTCTCTGAATAATATTTAACACTTGTTTCTAACTTCTCAATGTCTCATTACAGAAAAATGATAATGCTGTAATGCTGTTGAATTTCTTACCTCATCTTCCATATTTTTTTTCCCTGTTTTTGCAGCCTAAGTGCTTACATGGCCTCCTAGGTTTGCCTGACTTGATAGGACAACTGATCTGTCCTTTCTCTTTACATACCAATGCTCTTCCTTTCTGCCACAGGCCTTGGTCTTGTGAAGGACAGCAACCACAGTCAGAAGTTTTAATGGAGTCTTGTCTGCTGCTCCAAATTGAAATGGTGAATACTATTTAGGAGCTTGCTAATCCAGCAACCTCCTTCAAACCTCATTGTTTTCCTCCCCTGTTTGTGAGGGAGAATTCCCATGCTATGTCCTGTCACCTGACACGGCTGGTCAACAGGACGTGGGAGAACAAAGATGGTTCAGGACCAGACATGGACGAAAGAAAGTTGCTGTCTTAAGTGCACTAATCTGAACTCAGGTGCTTTCAAGTACCTAGTGTAGAAAACCAAAGCAAAAAGCCTGTGATGTATAATGATGCAGAAACATCACAGCCTCTACCGAAGGCCTCTGCCTGTTTTGAGGTGTGGCTACCCTATATCCCTGCGCATTGCAGGACGTTCTCCAGTGAAAATATGTGCCTTACATAAAACCTTGGTGTTCTCTCTCTACCCAAATACACTCCATACAGACACTACAAACACAAGCCCTATTGTGTTTGACCCCGGAACCAGGATTTTTGGTGCCTTGTAGTCCATTGGTATTTGTTCAAGAGAAAAGGGGGACACGATTTTCTGAAGTCTACTCAGGAGAAAGACTTCTGTCTCAGGAAGTCCTTCTCTTTCACATCTCAGCTTTTCTTGGAAGAACAGAGAGAAGTACCTATTTAAGTTAAACTGGATGGTCAGCATTACATTGGTAAAGTTGACATACAGAAAGTCAGAGAGGACCATATGTTTCAGATGATAAACCTTAGGTACTCTGACAACACTATCTGTTATTTTGGATTAAATATTATGTACTACCCACTGCTTTGATACTGTACCATTATCATATTTTTTTACATGTTTCATTACGTTTTTTCTGCCTCTGTGAGTTTCTTTTTCTGCACAAGGAGACCTAGAAGACATGACTTAATTTCTGTGCTCTCAACAAGATGTTGAGCAGTGTTCAGGAGCATCTGCTTTTCATGGATTGTCTCCATAGTTGGCACTTTTACTTATTTTTGCTGACAAATGAAATATTTTTTCACTAGCACTTCAAAATTAGTTACATTCAATGCCAAGTCATTAAAACATAAAAGTAGACACATCTCTATTGCAAGAAAGATGCAAGAGAAGTTTTCTGAGGTTAATATTATTCACAGACAATAGGAAGTTCTCACAAGTTTTACATAATTGACACCTCCAGACTCTTAGAGGTTTTGGTAAGTTGATGCTAGGCCATGGTGAACTGAAATGGCAATGATGGAGTAAACTAAACAATTTCAGGTTTGCAGCTTTTTCTGCTTCATTCATCATGTCAGGACTAAGTCTGCAGACTTATCTTATCCCACATAGCATTGGTCCCTGCTCTAAGGCTGGAGACCAATAAGGCTAGCTGAAGAATTAGGTTTCCAATTAGATCTTTTTCAGAAGATGCAATTTGAGCTGGCTCCAAACCACAACTGAATCGCAGATTTCTTCCATGTTGCCACCATCTTGGAAACATCATGATTTGTTGGCAATAATAAAAAGTATGTGAAGTACATAGCCTACAGATTAAGTACATGCTCACATAGATAAGACTCCTAGGGTAAGGACCCTGTCCTTATTTGTAAGATCTTCTCTTTGTTTATTGCTTACTTTCTCTTTTTAGATTGAATGGTTTCAGTTTTGCAATTAAAATGTTCTGTTTAAAAACCCTCTGAGAAAGCAATGTGTAATTTTTCTGTGTGCCACAAAATATAAAAATATTAATATAAAGTCCTTTACATTCGGAAGTGCTAACAGTGGATACTCAGAAAGTTTTTCAAATCTGTTTAAGATTAGGCCTAAAAATAAACTGGAGTAAAAGGAATGTTTTTATGTGCTCAGATATTAGGACCAGCTTGAGCTGCAGATCATCTTGGCAGCCATTGCTGGACCTCCCTGGTGCCTAAGGAATTGCAAACTCCTTTCCAAATCCTTTCGGAAATTGCCAGTTTGATAGAATAACATTTCAGGAAACCACTCAAATTTAACATATTTGCTGTTTCATGTTCTGCCAAAACAATGACAGGACACCAGATTAGGTCATAGTTTGAAAAAGAAAACCTCAGACAATAGATCTGAATGCTTCATTTTATTATTTAAAAGATATCTCTTATTTTTGAAAATGTAGAGTCAGGAGAATGTGTACAGTTCCCTATACCATTCCTTTGTGGCTACTTTCATAAAATATAACATGAACATTTTGTTTTAAGGAACAAATACTTCTTTACAGAAAAATGTTATCATGTAGCTGGAAAGGATATCATTTATTTTTTGTATTCCTGGCAGTATGCAGAGAATACATTGAGAGAGGTCATTAGAGAAAAAGTCTTGGTTTGCTCTCTAAGGATTTAAAATTTAAGTACGGTACAGCTAAATAGTTCAGATTTTAAAATTATTACATTTGGTTAAAAAAGAAAATTAGAAATTATTTTCTACTTTCTTAACTTTTATTGTGACTTTGATTAGAGTGCAAATTCAAAGATTAACAAATAAATTATTATTAAAAAATACGTATCTGAAAGTGGTGCAAATAATAAACTTCCCCTAATCCAAGTTGCAGTGAAATGAAATATAGAAGCTAAAGGATGTCAAGAGCAGGTTCTATAGGAAATATAGTCATGATGAGACAGAGACAGGTAGCTAAATGGCATCCTTAGAGATACAAATTATTTATATGTAGATAGGATGGGAACTCTTAGTAAAGAAACTTTTTTTCTATTTCTGGCTTTTAAAGATTAGTTGGCAAGGTCAAACTTAACTCATGACAGATCTGGAAGGGTTATGGGAAAGGATATGACACGTTTTGAAAGCCACTGAGTGTTGTTCTAAAATACACTGAGACCATCTGTATAAATTCCTCAGAAACAAGCTGCCTATAGCTTGCGTGTTGTGTTGCTAGCATGAGTAACTCAAGTTATGCTCCCATGGAAATGTTTTGGCAAATATTGATCCTAAATCTAGCAGCCGATGGAAGATTAGGTAACTCTGCTGTTCTATGTCAGCAAAGAGTTCTCCAGCAGAAGATGGAACTTCTCTATTAAAATTCTGGTCTTGCATCCTTCTGTGGGATATAGAGCTGTGACTGATTTTGTTCCCAGCCAAGAATGCTCAGCTTTGGAGTTTGAGCACCTCACTGAACACCTTTTCACTAATAAATGATGATTCAACAAAAGCAAAATACTTCCTGAAAATACATTTTCAGCACTTTCTGTGAAAATTATAAATACCTTTTTTCAAAAGATTTTATTTTATTTTGATGATGAGTCTATCTAGAGTAGTAGAAATTAGAGTGCTTTGGTTTTTACAACACTTTATGGTCAATAAAAATAACAATGCTATTAAAAAGAAATATGTTGAAAGAAAATTTATATTTATATTTTTTCATTTGCTTAATCAATTTTTCACTTTAATGATTTTTTGAAAATACTAAACTTTATTTCTAATGGAAATATACAGCATCCACCAGGACCCATCAACACTAGTTTTATTTTTCTTTTGTCTGATATCTGCTGAACAGAAATTATATTGTTTAGTGGGAGTGTTGAACTCTTTTTTAGCACTCCCATCTTCTGAAGTTTTCAGTTCCTATTAACCTTGATAGATAAAAATGCTTTAACATAAGAAAATAAGTTATTTTAACCCCTAGAATGCATTTCAGTATTTTGCATAGAGGTTGATACCTTTTTCAAATGTTGGCTCTTCTATGTCATTAAATGTGTTTGAGACACACTAAAAATTAATGGAAGGATCAGTCTATTTTTCCTCCACAGCAGATAAGAAGCCCTTGTTTCCCTTTCAAAAACTGAAATGGCAGCTGTTTTGGCAGCTGCATAGCCATGTAAACAAGATACGGTTTTCAAGTTTCCACATATTTATCATATTACAGGCATTGGGAGACTGAATCAATGAAAAAAAAAACTCTAAGTAGAGATTGAGTGAATTAGACTACCAAGAAGGAGATATGTTGTTACCCTAGCTCAAAAAACTCAAGGGCAATGAGGAATTAAAAGTTAAAATTAAAGCACAGTTTCATTACTAACAGGAAGATCAATATTTACACGGAATTTAACAAAAATACAATTAACTGAATGCATAAATAAAGATATAAATAATTCCTATTTTTGTTACTTAAAAAAAAAAAGACAACAGTAAAAATATCTATTAAGCAAAATTACTCATAAGATGTACTCAGCTTCAAAATACTCCTAACAGACGTAAAATGTAAACCAGAATAATAGCTATCTGCATTTTCTTCCATACAAGTGGAGTAATTAATTCCCTTTCTTCTTGTCATCATAGAAAACTAGTCTAAGGAGAAGTAATAATATTCAACTGGAAGAGCAGAAGGTAGAATATAAACTAGTTTTACCAGAATAGATATGAAGATATCTTTGCCTTGCATTTTGTACATTTTTGTATTTATTTTCAAGCCCTCTACATCTGAATCTATGATGTAGATTTTGAATGCTGAGACATCCATAAATTCAGGTAAAGTCAAATATATAAATTATGCATTTAAAAAAGCTGAATCTTGGAACTCAATAAGAATTTTTTTTACTTTAAACATGTGAACAGCCTCAGTGACTCTTCTGGAGCTCACTTTTGCTCTTGTCTCTGTGATAGTAAACATGTTCCCAGTGTTTTTCAAACTTCTAGTTGCTTTGCTGGATAGGTAACTATAGTTTGTCTTTCTGTCACCTTAGGCAGCTTGATGTCCTCCATATGCTATAGATTTTGCAGAAAACTCTTCCTTAGACACCCTTTACAGATTCCAAATTTTACTTCATCTCCATATTTGAAAGTTATTAAAAACTGACTGTAGAGGGCTTTCAGAAAGTTGTGAAACCTGCAAAAATTGATCATGGAGAGTTTGGTCTAGGGTATAATGTCGAGCTTTTTTATTTACAGAATAAAACCAGTTGGGAAACATTCAGACCACATGAAGACTGTCTTGTTTTATACTTGGTGGAAATACAGTTTGCTGTAAACCAAGAAAGTAATCCAGAAATCTTATTCTCAGCATACCTTTTACTATATGTAGTCAGGCAGGATGTATTGGACTATGAAGTTACCTAACTGTAGGTATACATACACACAGACAAATTGTGGTTACTTAAGTCACTGATGTGCTTGGAAAATCTGGTCTTATGACCCTTCTGAAACTGGGAACATATTCTTTCTAGAAGGTCAAACCTGATACTTCTGGTTCTGCAGGGCTGCAGAATTATAGTGGGGGTTTTTTAACTAATGAAGTATAGATAATGATGTGTAGCTGCACGCTAGAATCAGTTTTTTAGACAGTGTTCTGTCCTTGGGGAAGAAAGACAAAAATATTCTATGGTCACATAGAAAAAAAAAATGCAGCGGCTGTCTGAGGTCACTTATATGTGTGTATAATTTCCAAGACCTGTCCAAAGGCACCCAAGAATATGGAGCAAAGACTAATGCAACACAGCATGGGTAAAAGCATGTACCTCAGTTGTAATGTAGCCGTCTCAGAAAATTAAATATGTGGCATAAAGTGTGTATGTGTTTGCATGTATGTGCATCACACCTGTAAACAACCATATACCAATACATGTATTTATATCTATCAGTTTTTAAAATATTTTAACTGGGCATGTGGCAAGAAAACTTTTTAAAAAACCAACCAAATCTATCTTGCCTAAAGTACTGAAGTTCTAAAGCCAGGCCTGATTTGTAAGTTAGTTAGCATCAAATGACGGTTTCTTGTGAAAGAACTGGACCACAGAATGTTTAATGTTTATTGGCAGCTTTCCCTCCCTTAAGGCAATAATAAAATACCTTCTTTAACACTCAAACAACCAAACCTAATCAAGGGATTCATGTGAAAGTGATGTGAATCAGGAGGAAAAAATAAATAAATGGAGTGGTCTTTTGGTCTTGCCGGAGGAAAGAAATATTGTATTTGTCCCTTAAATGCAGGGCAGAGAAATTGAAAATAGGTATCAGAGACAAACTAGGTCTGCACCCCATAGGTAGGGCTGGAAGGTTCATGTGCCAATGCTGTGGTAAGCCACTGGTGACAGGATCCCTCCCTGGGTGGTCAGGCAGATACCTATCAGTGCAGAGCTGAAACATAGCCAAAACATCAATTTGACTGCATCTAAACTGAACTGCAGGTGTGCACTGCAGTATGCCCTGAATCAGAAACCTGGTGGAAGCATGTGATGGCTCTCATCCAGACAGCTCTCCCAGGTAACCATCCCATAGAAAACAGACGAGAGAGAGAAAGCTTGCTCTGGTTTGGAGGCAGGGCCCTTATCCAGACCCATCAGCTTTGAAGTGCTCCCAGTTCACCTCCCAGTTTAGATTGCAGCCTCCAAGTTTTCAAGAACCCACTGTACTTCCTGTACATCTTCCAATTTGTGTAATAATAATCATACCAATTTTCAGGGTGGAGTAACAGGACTGTAACTCCTAAAGCAAAAAAATAAATGCTTTTGCCTTTCTAGAAAAGAAGTCATATCTTAAGAGAGGAATTCAGTAAACTATTTTGGCACCAAATATGGCATTTAGGACCCTAAATTTTGGGAGAAACAACCTAATCCATTTTGCACTAGATATATGCTAAGCACCTTAAAGGCCAAAGAAAAACCTGTCTACATGCTCTGTGTAAAGACATAAATGCTATTTAGGGGCCAAACTCTGTGACCTGAATGTTTGAAAACTATTTTCTACGACAAACAACATCTCTTTCCCGTACATGGTTTGCTGAAGTAATTAGAGAAGGGGATCTAGGTTTAGCCACTGTGCCTTGAAGCCTGATGAGTCTTGCATCTCCCCAGTTATTACGGAGTACATCAGTGAGACACGTAGTTATCCTAATCAACACCTGCAATGCACGTTTCAGACTGGGACAGGTCAAAATCACTGCTTTGGTAGCAATCAGGACATGTGATTTATATATATATCTGCCTAGATGGCTAAAGTTTCTAATGAAACCACAGGAACAAGCAGTCCCACAAAGAAAACAAAAGAGCTTGGGAAAAGTTTTGAATTGTTACAGCCCATTTCTGAAAAATTTTATTGGTGTCGATAAACACTCTTTCCTGCTTTAAACTTATCTGCTAAGATTGCCAGCAGTGCAAACCGACTGGTTTGAACCTGGATAAATTTTAAGTGGTTTAAAATTCTGGAAGACAGATTTGTACCTACTCAGCAGAAGTTTCAGTTTGTGACTAAATGGTTGCCACATCAGCTGCTAAAAATAAAAACTGTAATTTTCATAGATTTAAGGCAACTCTGATTTAAGCCTGTGACTGGTATCTGATCTCTTCTTCATGTGGTTCTCTCTCCATCTGTCAATCAAACCAGGAGTTTTCTGAGGACAGAGAGAAGCAGCTGCAGATTCAATAGGAGCACTGAGTAGCTCATCAGCACAGCTGTTCCTCTACATTTGTTTCCAAAGCAAAAAGTCTTTTGTGTTTATATTAGGTAAGGAAATGTACTATTTGTGTGTATGAGACTTTTCACAAAAGCTTCTGAAAGGCAAAGAAGGCAAAAAATATGCCTTAGTAACAGCTTTTGATGGGAACATAGAGTTAATTTACTTAGAAATAAAATGCTTGTTAATATTAGCGAAGATTTTGTACTGTAGTGCTTGAAAAGTGAATCATGGCCTGGCTGTCAGTCAAACTACCTTTTATGGACCTCTTCTCTTCCTCTTCTCTTTTCCTTCTTTCTTTCTCTCTTTCTCTTTCTTTCTTTCTTTCTCTCTCTCTCTCTCTTTCTTCCTCTTCCTTCCTGCTCTTTTCTACTCTTCTTTTCTTCTTTTTAAAAAGAAATAGAATAAAGTAACTACATTTAGCAGGATTATATTAATATTCATAAACTAATCTATAAATACAGGAAAGTCAGGGTAGGGTTCTCTCCAGTGCACATGAGAATATTATTTGACCAAAAAAAAAAAAAAAAAAAAAAAGAAATGACAGAATAATTGGTATTATCCCAAAATTCTGAGGCATCCTGCCTCTGAAGATCATGGACAACTGGCACTAGACCTTCATCTTCATAAGATCCATGTTTTAAGTAGAGGGATATTAGAACTTGTTTCTGCAGTAGAGAGATTTATCTGACACTGCAACAGAGATTATTCTCTAAATCCAAACTGTTCCAAAAAGATTGCAATTTGTCTTGATTTTGTAATGCTTTTGTTCACATGAATTCTTCATTGCCTGTCTAATGAGCATATCTAAATTGATCTGTGATTTGTGTTATTTTCTAGCAAGATTCTGAAGTAAAACTTGTGAGCAAAAGTTTCAAACCAAAGAAAACAAAGTGATTTCTTACTAAAATAAATTAAAAATCACTGTTTTTGTAAAAAAAAAAAAAACTTCAGCAGCTTTCTTTTTGTCTTTGTACATTTAGATGCAGTGGTTCATAAAAGGACAGACTCAAACCCATTGAAATCAATGAAAGTTTCTGTTGATTTCCAAAGGCTTTGGACCAAATCCAGAGTACACATTCATGACTTCAAAGTAGGAGACCCATTAAAAAAATTCAGTTCTTGGTGTGTAATGCTACAGTCTTTTGTGTTTTCATTATAACAATTACAACAGAAGACCTTTGTGCCAGATGTTGGGTCACTCACGAGAAACATCTGTTAGTAGCACGCAAAACCTGGCTGGATCAGGGCCATTAGGAAAAATAAACAAAAATACATTCTTTGTTTTCATTGCAAGAATTATTGTAATTCTCCCAAGAACATGATCTTTCCCCACAAGAGGAAGATTTTGTGAGCCATATACACTAAAACCTGAAGACATGAGATCAGTGCCAGCAAGAGCTTTCCTGGAAACTTCTAGCCTCATTTGGATCTGGCCTGAATCAAAGCAGAGAACCAGCTTCTCTTTTCTCTGACATAATAGATTTGTTTTCTCCCTGCTGTCTGAGGGTAAGAAACTAGCTTCAACACAAATCATGCATAGGACATACACAATTTCTTTCTTCTCCTCCAATTCTTCTCCTCTTTTTTTTTTTTTTTTTTTCTCTTACTAGGTGAGCCATTTGAACTGGGCCCTATTTCAAGCTGTTTGGATCATTAAATGTTTAGCAAGAAGTTAGGTCAGACTTTTAGGTAAAAGTTGCATGTCAAGTCAATTTTCAAAGGCTAGTAGCCAAAGTTCACACAAGGTAGTCATGTACCCCAGCAGCGGATGGGAATCAGTCCCAGTGGATTTGCTCTTGGCAGAGCATATTTGTACCGGTTTGTGCTAGCGGGAGATATGTGGCCTGGGACACAGGCTGGAGGTCTTCTCTCTGGGAAGGGTCATATGCTGAGCTGAAAACTTGGGGCCATGCCCAGCCATTCTTAGTAGCTGAGCTCACATCTGCAGAAGATCTCAGAGAGGAACTCCCAAAAGTATCCAGACCGACCGAAGGAGACAGCCTGGTTTTCCTGCGGAGGAACATAGCTATTGTGCTATTAAAATATCTTTAAAGTGATGAGGGAAAGTGGAAAGTTCAAAAATAATGACAATTGCACGGAGATTGTGCTTTCAGCAACAAGCCTGTTGACTTAAATAAAGTTCACTGGGGTCAGTGCTCATGGTGGAATATGGCCAAGGGGCTCAGGGTAAGGATTAGGCCTATTTGAGGAAGATGATAGAAGGAAGACATCACCAAGACTTTTTGTATAAAATTCTGGGGAGACAGAGGAGTTTGCTGAAGGTGAAAGTGTCTCAAAATAGATAGGTTTTTTCTTTTTTATTTTCTCTGGAGCATGTGGATTTGCAGATCAACAGTTATTCTCAGATCAAAGGTGGAATTTTTCATGATACAATCAAGGAAATGTTAAAATCTCAGGAGAATCAATAGTTTAATGACAACCACTTCTTTTTCACCCTTATTTTACCCAACCTATATTTGGTCACAACTTTTTTCTTAGCTGTGCCCCCATCCCCCCTTCCTGTTTTTAATAAAAAACCTTGGGTTTTTTTCTGGCATAAAGAAAGGAAAACTGGCCTCATGGATACCAGTTGCCTGTTATAGTCATGGTGTTGGTCCTGTACAGACAGACGAGAGATGGATGGAGGTGAAATTTCTGCTGAATACTGCAGGAGAGAGGAGGTTTAGGGGAATATTAGCCTGTTCCTGTTCATATGTGAATTTGCCTGGGGAGCACATAGCATGCACTGTCCATGTGGGAGGCTGCAGATGTCAGGCCAATATTTTTCATGATCTGTCTCAGTACTGTTCTCTGCAAAGACCTTGGGGGTGATACTGTGAATCCCCTTAGTGAATTTTGCTTTTGCTGGCTGACACTGGCTCAGTACAACTTTTCTGCCTGGAAGGTCCTGCTCATATAAGGGAAGGAAATGCGGACGGTCACAAACCTCATCTTCCTGGAATGAAACAAAAACATGCCTCTCTGGGAACACCTGTTACTGGTTTAAATGTCTGTTTACACTGACCCTTAAAGCAAGCTGAAACTCAGAGAAGGGTGGAGCTTGGAAAGGAAAGGACAGCTGAGAAAGATCTGTTCTGCATGCTGTGAAGATTTTTAATTTGCAAAAAACCAGAACTCAGACAACACTGTCTAGTGGTGTCTTGATGGGGCAGTAGGAAGCGGGGTCATAGAATGTCACTTTTGTCTAATGTCAAGCCAAATGCCCAACAGGTGTAAATTCCTGTAAATCACTGGAGCTTTCCTTCTATATGTTGTGCTGCTCTGTGTTGTGGGGCATACAGACAAGCCTCTGTTTGGGCTTTCTATAGGGCATTAGAAATTTTTGTATGACCCGCCCTCCATTTTTGAGGTTTTGTCAAAACCCAACTGCTCCAAATTGCATTTTTTAACCTGTTTTAGCCACTTGTTACCTCCTGCATGCTCATGCTATTTGCTGACCTCTGTTACACTCATTCCTTCTGTTCATGGTCAAACACAAAAGATACATCTCCTAAAAGAGAAGCTGAGAAAGGGATTTGAAGTCAGCTGGACAATGTGATGACTTGACAGCTGCATGACCAAAAATGTCCCTTGTTTTCTGGACTCACCATGACAATCCTACATAACCTCCATGGAAGCAGAGGCAGATGTGCTGACCATAGCCAGCACGTGTGCCCTGGCTGAGGACAAGCTGTCAAGAATTAGTCATTCTGATTTGGAAGCAGAATCATTGATTACCCTTTCAGAACTATAACTTTACTGTTTTAATTAAGTGAGCTTGCAGAAACATGTGCAAGACCCCCTGATGCTGGAGTGTGTTGTTTTGAAAGGATCACCTACAACTGATGATGGAAATATTTAGTTTCTCTATCACTGCTTGTCTCTGCTAATCTATTTCTTTATTTTTCTCCTGACCATTAACTGTTCTGTCTGGAACATATTTTAAGAATTAAGAATTGAAAAACAACCACTGGCTTTTCTCCACCATATGATAGTTTCTTGGAATATCTTAACAGCCTGTATTTATCTATTTCTAATACTGATTAACTGGCTGAGCAGAAATGATAATTTTTTTTACTCTTACCTATAGAGTGAATTCTTTTCCCCAAAGCAGTTCAGAGTTCAGGTAATGAAGGTAGTTTTCTGCGGACAGTGGATGAAATGGAGAGAAGTTAACTCTTACAGGACCATGGACCTGTCTTTAAAAAGGACCATCTGCTATCCGGTGTGGCTGAATGTAATACAGAAAGCAAAGCTTAAAAACTGAGCACTTCACCATGATCATTTCTAGCGGAAAATGGACCTCAGAGCTTTACTTTTCCTTACAGGTCTTCAAAATTGACTATATAATATTGCACAGTTCAAACAATTACTAAACTTATTATTGCCCTAGATTTTAAATGTGCGTACAGTAAGCAGGGGAGAAAAGGAGAAATTCACGTTGTTGACAAACGAAGTCAAATTTGCATTGATTTTTCCATTGACTTGCCATCCATGTAATACAGGAAAACTGGCGTAATCCAGAACTGGGACTGTAAATACAGATTGCTCTATCGACACCCGCCAGGGCAATTCATTACCCACAGTGTCTAACATGTCATGCATGGTTGTAGCTGCAGTCAGATGACTGCAGACAATATCTTTGTTTTTTGCATCTGACATCTGAGGAACAAATACTCTATGGATCTGTGACCTACACAGCATGCATACAACTGGTGAATAGGACACTGTAGGTTAGGGCTTCAATAGAAGGTAAAACTCTCATTTTCCTTATCTAATAATAAAGCTTATCCTGGCACCAGAAAGTTGTTTCTGTTAGGTTTCACTTGTTGTTGTGATTTCAGAGCATTTATAACTGCAGGCACCTTGCTATGGCACACATAACACAGGTCGAGAAAGAGGACAAAGCTCCATAATCGCAGTTGTTCATTAGGCTTGCCTTGATTATCACAGATCTCATGAAAATACCAGAGCAAATCTTTTGAAATGAAGAGAAAAGCTCATCCTGAATTTCGTTTATTCAGTGCAGTGATAGATAATGTTCAAAACCTGTTTCCCAAGCTGTGGTCTTGAAGTTTGACTAGAGGTATAATAACATTGATATAATAATGGAATACTAGAAAGTAGAGGTTTTATCAAATCGATCTGCAACTGAATTAATAAGTGCTTTTCTGCCAGGCAGGCAGCACTTCAGCAGTTTTGCTAGCTTTTTGAACAGCAGCATTTCAAAACCTGACAGAAAAAGTAGTTTAGTTAATGTTGGAGATCTACTTTTGACAAAGCAAATATTTGCTAAATGCTGCAGAAGGTTTTTTTACAGCAGAAGCAAAGTAACAGCCATACTGATCACCATCATGGTACAGAAAGCAAGGCAGTACTCATGGAAATGTGTAGATGCAATGTGGAAAATAAATAGTGTATAATTGTGTTCAATAATAATAGAAATGAAATGTGAAAAGCCGAAATGCCAAGTCCTTCAGATAAGAGCTTGTCCCATAGAAATGGCGGCAACAAATATTGCTCTCACATATATTACTTTTGCTTTTGATATTCCTATTCTCGTTAAAAGGGTCAGTGAAATGATCACTGTAACACTTTGACTGTTATTTCCAGGTGCACCCCAAATGCTCAAGTTCATTACACAGACTATGACATCATTATGATTTTCACCTAAGAAATGAAGGGGCACATATTTAAGAACAGAAGATTTGTGTGGTAGATGATGCTATTTTGTTATCTGAAATGTTGTTATATCTCCTTATTCCAGATATTTGTCTTACAAAATCCCAAAGTTCAAGTCATGGATGATTTTGAGCATCTAATTAAACAGGCAGTGAAAAATTGAAAGAGACTTTTATGCACAAAACTGTATCACATCAGTAATTATATAGCCCCATTGCCATGGCACTCCATGAACTGTCAACAGTATAAGACAATGAATTATTTCGATTTCTCTTTTAAACCCTAGTGCACGCAGAAAAACATTTGAACAGTTGAAATCTCGTTTATTGCACAATGAGCTCTGATAGGTAAATCCTTTAATATAGGGGGGGGATTTGTCACCAACCAGCCCACAGTGAACAAACAAATGACTACTCACGACTTCAGCTCCATCAGGGTATGGAAATTAACTTTCAGACAGATATTTCAAGCAGGTGAACTACAAATTCGGTGTTGAGAAACCAACTATTTTCTGCACGTGAATGTCTCAAACAATGATAGCTCGAGCCAAACAAGGATCAATGGTAATAACACATGGTAATAACCACAACAAAGAAGAGGATGTGGCTGAAGAACGGGGCTATATGGAGGTAGAGTATCACTTTTCTGGGACAGATATCCTTGTTCTAGTTCCTGGAGATAAGGACAACACAGGGCAGGAGGGTAGGGTGGGATGAAGACCACCAAAGACCCCTAAAAAGAAAGCAAGAGACTTATGTCCAGGTTGGGGAAAATTTATCTATATAAAAGTAATCCACAAAGCCCAGGTGTATGCATCCCAAAGGACCATGAACACCCCAGCTGGATTGGTGCTGGAGCCAGGACTGGTGATTTCTC
>VZRV01010047.1:2210981-2268985 GCA_013398115.1 Falcunculus frontatus
CCCCCCCCCATTCATCTCTCTTTCTCCCTGCCTTTTCACTTTACCCCTTTATCCAAAACTCCCTGCTGCGTGCTTATCCTAGGAGGTCAGGGGCTAACATACTAATTTCCATGTCAAGTGTGACATTTACTAATAAAACTTTGTAAGCTCTTGCAGTCCGTCTGACTTCTGTCATTCTTTCCGACCACAAGCATCTATGAATCTTGCATTCCCCTCATGGCTGGGGGGCCACAGCTGCTGTGACAAGTTTTCGGGATACATAATGACAGCCTCAGACGCAAGAAGCAAACGTCTTTTTCCTTTGGCCTGATTGAATACTCACTGAAGTCAGGAGAAAATCTCCCACTAATTTCAAGTCATTATCAGCACACATAGGGCATTTCTGCTTTTTGAATTACTGTATTTAATTATTGCATATTAGTTATTACTGTTATTGCCATTCTATGCTATGGTCAAGAAACTTATATATAGAACTTTTCAATGGTCAGTCACTAAAAACCATAACTGTTTTCAGAGTGACCAGTTAGAAGAAACACACTCACATTGCTGACTAAGTAGCATATTTTGGCAATGTTGATCAGATAAATATTATATTTAAAAGTGTAACAGGTTTACTAGCAGCAAAAAGGTTGAAAGAGGCATTACATTAATTGAGGTATTAAATATTGCAGAGGTGATGACTCATTACACCCTTTCTGGCACAAAATATGTATCAGAAAAACATATGCCTATGTTTTGAAAGTCTTCAAAAGCCTTGTGGGAATGTCAGACCTCTTTTGATGAGGTCATTTTCTACGTGTTTGGTACATAGAAGTACTAAGTGCAAATGAAAGGAGCAGATACCAGTCCTATAGAGCATTTAGCCACGGCACAGCTGGCAACAAAAACCTATTTAGTGCAGTTTGGCTAAACTTTGGTTTTAATCTCAAGATGAAGAGTTCAAAAACAGCTCTATAAAATATCATGAAGGAAAACCATATGGAGTTCTGAGTTGCTGAAAAGCACAGATAAACATGCTGGCCTACAAAAAGCTGATTAGCCTTTAATTCTCTATAACAGCAATGCCTTAAAAGTGGTTTCCAAAGTCCAGAGCTGCATTCAGGTTTATGGCAGCTAAGGGACCCCTTTTGGTTTGAGATTATGAAAAAGAATGGAGTCTCAGGCAAAAAGGATGTTATTAGCAGAGCTCTTTTTTAACATCTGTGAAAGCATAAAGAGAAAAGCTAATATCAACACAGGAAAAAGTTTTTTTAACTACCTGTGTTAAGCTATTTGTATTAATATTGGACAGATACAGAAAAAACCTCCACCCACCAAAATCATCTCTGGTCTCCCCAGATGGCTTCCCATGTACTGAAAACCCATTATAATAAGAGCTACGATCTGCAGTATTTAACAACTTCTAATTGGTGTATGTAAGCAGGGACAGAGTTTTATTATATGAGTTCAGAGTAGGGTTCCATTGTACCCTATTGTCACTAGCTTTGGTGATCCTGATTGTCTGCTGTACATTAAAACAACTCCGTGATTGAGAGGCTGGAATTATGCTCCAAGCATTGCTCAGAGCATGACACAACAAGAATGGAAAGTTGTGTTTCAGATCAACACTGATGAGTAGTTTATTAAAGTAGGAACAACTGACTGCTAATAAGAACACAGCCATGATTTCCTGATGAATATGAACCAGTTAAATGAGTAACTCTTCTGTAAGTTTATACTTGGCATGGCTTGTTCATTAGTCTGCGAGCAACTTCTTTTCTCCATTCAATATAGAAGGTCTGGTGAGTTAATAAAATGAGGGAAAATAAAAATACCTCAGAGCAATTCAAGCAGTGAAAGCTAAATTATACTCTTGTATATTTTGAGACCAAGTGTTTTACCTGGTTGGTTGTACTCCAATCCCATTGACATCAATTGACATTGCTACAATATGTGTGGAAAACATAGCTCTGGAAGTTATATTATGACATGCTGCATTGATTTAGCAGAACTGCTGATAAAATGCTACAAATTACATATTTAAATACTTGCATTTAAATAGTAAGAGAGGTCAGAAGCTGCAAATATGTATTATTGTTACCATGAAATATTATAGTTAATGTTAATTTCTTAGCAAATCTTTTGTGTTTCATGAGAGGTGTTTCAGATCTCGTTATACATTTGAGACACTGTCACATGTAGTCTTTTACCAAGATCAGTACAAAATCCTAATCCCACTGAAGATTCTAGAAGATTTTGCACCAAATGAAGTTGAGAATTTACCCAAGAATTACTGGGCTTACAGGGGCGTTATATGCAACTGTTTATTTGACTTGTCACGAAAACCTGATTCTGATTAGTTTGCAGTCATATTCTCCAAAAAACAAAGGCAGGAGGGATCCATTTTCCAGTCACATAACCATAATGAGAAGCCTGTTTCATATAGTGCAGACCCTGATCTAAGGTCATTGTAAAAGGGAATTGGAGGTTAGGATGTAGATCCATACACTGGGACATATATAGTCCTCAGGATTATGTAGAAAGCACTGAGACATGACCATCAGTGATGGCTCCCAAACACAGAAAATTAAAGTGACTCCTCTCACTCTAAAATTATATGAGTAACAAGAGAAACCTAAGCCTTCTGAAGGTCTGAAAAGTAAACTTGAGTAAAAGGCGGTTGAGATTTCAAAATGTCACCAATAAAATGTAGCCCAGGTAAATCAGGAATTTGGGCAAGAGTAATAGAAAACAAATAAAAATCCTGCAAGACATTTCTTGGTTTTGTTCTCTGTTTAATTAGATGCTTATGAAGGCCACTACTGTTACGATGTCTCAGATATCTTAAGTATTTAAGAAAAAATATAATAGTTTATTTTCTTTCCAACTCCATAAACAAAGCAGCGTAGGGATTTCTTACATAGGAATTTTCTTCAGCTACAACAGAAGGATGTGTTTAGGGCAATATAGAAGTGGTGATTAGTGTCTTACAAAGATTGTTTTTCTCTAAAAGAGGAGGGAGATTTTTCTCCCATTTGTTTAAGTTACTTTCAAAATGGAATACATTAAACTGGAAAAAGATGTACTTCATCCATAATAAAGTACTGAGATTATTGAAACAATAGTGGTTTCTATTCACAACTCATTTTTTGTGATTTCACTTCTGCAGGCAGATAATTCTTACATCATTAGATTTTGTCTTTCTTACATGGATATGTAGCTGAAAAGATAGCCAAGAAAAACCTCATCTACACATATCAAAACAGAGAATTCTTGTTTAAAAGCTTTTTTCAAAATGTTCTAAGATTCTCTTGCTAATTCAGAATGTCTCTGTATGTGCCATGAGATGCATGAGCAATGCTCGTGCTCCAAATGTGGGACAATCTATAAATAAGATCTCCAAAATACAGTCAAAATATTATAGAAAAAGAAAAAACCCTTGACTTGTAAAATATTTCGCTTCCATTCTCTCTGTTCAAACTCTGCTTCTCTTTTTGTGGATCTCAGTTTTTCAACATTTATCTCTTCCAACACATGAACCTCATTTGTTCCTTAGAAAAGCAGTAGCAGAGATTATGTTAAATGAAAGTGATGGATTTTAACATTAACTGAAAGAATAGGACAACAGCTGTGCAGCGGTCACAATAGAGCTGCATACAAACTTCCATCTCGGTGCAAGAGGACACCAGGAAGGTGTCACCTTCCCTGGCTGGCACCTAAGTGATACTACCTGTTCAAAAACTACCACTGACAGAGTTCTGAAAAAGAAGTATGAAAGTGTTTCTCTACCAGACAGGCACTGTTTGCCAAAAGGGAACATTCCTTCATAGTTTTTTATAGCTAAATTAAAAGAGCATCTAACTGATGTATGAGCATGAGACTGGTAATAACAGCTCATATTCTCTGCAATTCTACATGAATTATTTTTTTCCATGTGAGGGAATCTTACTCAAGAGGAAAACCATTCATTGATCACTTAGCACTGATTAGTCATATCATCAGTAAAGGCAAATGCCTGGGATAAGGAATTTCTGTTTTCTGAACAATGAATTTAGATGTGAAAAGAATCTGGGGGACATATCCCTAGCATGGGGATTTACAACATTTTCGATTCTTACCACTTTTCTGAGTACAATGCTACAGAATGGCAGGGGTATAGGTCAGCAGAGCCTAATTTATATGTCTGTTTCTTCATGGGAATTCTGTTCTCTCTCACTTTAAATCACAGTAGTAGTTACACACACGCACAGAAAGACAAAAACCTTCTGTTTTTTTCATGCAGTAAGATTTCATTAGCCAAGATTAATGACCTAAGTCACAAGAAATCCAAATGTATTTTTGGAAAATGAAACTTCTATCCCACTTTCATAAACTATTTTCTGGGCTTCCTGACATGAGGAAAATTAGGGATCTTCCCATCTCCCCATCTTTATCCACCTAAGTTTTATTTCTAGTTATTTCTGATTCTCTGATCAGCTTTATAAAAGCTTTGCAGTCTTGTGCTGGCTTTCCCACTTCCTATTTGTGTCACCGCTCTTTGTAAAGAAATTTCTGCAGTTGCTTTCTACTGTGTGAGTGATCAACACCCTCAAACTTTCCCATGAGCTGTACTGCTTCTTGGTCATCACTGATCTACCAACAAAAACATCTCATCTTTTAAATTCAGCTCATAGAATTTTACTGAGCTGGTGTGGTAGCTGTGAAGAACAGTACTTTGCAGCTATTCTTTGTGCCATTAATAGCTTTCTTCAAGTTTTAGTAAATGAATCATGGGGTGTTCTAGTAGTGACTCAGAAGTCATCCCACTTCATTACACAATTCATTGATATATGATGTTTAACCTAGGTATGATTTTCTTTTAATGAAAAAGCTGAACTAAAGAAGCAGGAAAAAGTCTACCCTAAATCGCTTGACAGAAACCTTGCATTCTTGCCCTCAAAAAAGTTTTTTAAAATGATTTTTTTTACAACTTCTCAGACTGGAGTTGTACTAACGACACATATCCAGAAGTGATAAATGTGATTTTAAAAATGTTAAAAAAAGAATGAGATGTATGTAGGGTGAAATATTAACAATTCAACAAGGAGCTTTCACATGCAAAACGAAAAAATCTTTTTTTATTGCCTGTTTTGTAAGAAGACAGGCAAGAAGGTCATAGTCCAAAAGTTGCTTTTGTAGAGCACTAAAATATGTACCTTGAAGTTTTAGATATTCTCTATTTACAATAGGCAAATTGTCCATTAAAAGAAAAACCCTACAAACCTGATATTTATTGTTTGCTGGCAATATTGTAAAACTGGGGATATAGGTCTAGATTTAGACAAGATGGCTCTCTGAGGGTCAAACTATCTGAAGAGTGATTTGGGCAAGATCAAGACAGTTCAGTGTAACAGGTCATTCTACAAGATTCCCAAGAGGTTCTCACTCTATGTTTTATACTTGTGGAAAGGCAGAGGTTGCATAGGCACGGTGTTTTCCTAAATTACATGGGTTTCCCCTAAATTATGCAAAGACAGAGACTCCAAATCTACCTGTGACCTGATCTAAGATATTCGCAATGAAGACTTGTTTGGAGATGCTGATTTGTGCCGCAGTGTAGTATAGTTGTGTTGGCTTATTGCTGAACCCCAAATAATAAGCTCTGCTTTTCAAAATGGTGGATTTAGGCTCAATTATGTGTTGACAAAACTGTACAATTTTCAGTTTGGGTGAGTCCCAGCTAAAGCCAGCTTGGACATCTATGGATCATGGTATAGTCCATGCTGCAAACAAACAGAACCATGACTAGCAGTGCTGAACTGAGAATTAGAGTTGGAAATAGTAGTAAGTGGACATCAACCACAACAACGAAAAAATCATTTTTTGGACTAAAAAAACAAAACCAAACATTTGTCGATCTAGGTGCAGCCAAAAGCATAGAATATACTCTGTACCTAAGACATGGACTAAGAATTAAGTAGTATGCTGCAATTATTTAAGTAATGTCATGAAGAAATGACATGTTAAAAAGAAAGTGATAGGAGAAGAAATGCTAGTGTTCCTTCTTTGGTAAACCATAAATATTGTCTAGATTTTCATTGTAAGCTTTGCCCTAATTAGAACTTCAGAAAATGAGAAAAAATCTAGCTTGCTCTTTCATACACATTTGTAGGAGAAGATTTAACTGTTAGAAGTCATGGATTTAGAAACTTATAGCTTTTCCCTTGAAGATGATCCACAGTCTCAAAAATAAATGGATGTATAGCCTCTTCAAACATTTCTTTCCTATTTGCTTTTATTTTGTGGATCTCTGGAAGATGTGAGTAGCTCTGGTATCATCACTGATAGACTTCATTAAACATGGAGCAGTGTCCCGTAAGAAAATATTTTAAGCAAAGTGCAGAAAGGAATATATTCCTTTCCATTATTCCTTTTCATTAAATGCAGAACCCTTGGAAGCAAATGTACAGATGACAAATATAAATTTTGTGTTCAGTTGTTACTCTGCAACCTTGCCTTTTCCTTCCAACAAGAGGGACTTTGCACAGATCTTAAAAGATTACACCATTCACTCCTCTCAGGTTGTGAAAGCAGAATGCACATTTACCGGAGTTTTACCGGAGGCTGAAGAAAATCTTGGTATAGCTGTTCCAGGACTTCGTAAGTCTTTGCAGTTTTACAGTGCTCTGTACTCAAATCAGAGATAATTTTCTGACTACTACTTAGACTATAAAAGTCATAACTTGTTCCAATCCTAACAATTTACAGGTGTACAGATTACTGGAAATTATTATCCTTCTTTTCATAAAAAGTTCAAAACAAGAGCAGAAGTGAAGCTAATGGTTTGAAGAAATGAGTAAAGAAACATTCCTTTCCCACCTATCAAATTGTGGTGAAAGCCCATAGGCCAGTTTAACATCTTTGCAGCACATAAAGGATGAAGCAGTTGTATTGGTTTCTTTCTTTCCGAAAAGAAGATACCCATATGGGCAGGCAGATGTGACACGTGGCCAATGAGAGACCCAGGATATTTAAAAGGAGCATTTGCAGACTAGTCTGGCTGTTTTGAAATGCAAAACATAGACTGACAACAGATGCATGCTTTGCTGATTGAATCCCAATCCCAGTTTCAGTGATGGGTAGAACAAAAATTCACAAATGACTATCTAACTTAGAACAGGAAAAATAAGGGGGCCAGTCAGGCTGCAAAACTGACAATATTTTTCTTCTCTGTGTTCTGTGCAGGATCTATGAGACCAGTTGTTGTGTAAACGTGAAATGAGGGGGATTTTGTTGTTATTTTTCTGCAAAAAAAATGTTACAATGAGCTATCAGAACAACTTGTTCACCTGTTTCTGCTCATAAAGAGAATTTTTGCAGTCATTAGTAATAGACTATATTTTGGAACTATGAAACTCATTAAAAGCAAAAGAATAAACAGAGCAATAGCAGATTTGCTTTGAACTCTTAGAAACAGAAAAGTTTATACCCTCTCTAAGGAAGATGATAGTTCATAAAGATTGACTCAGGCAATAGAAACCATAATAAATACCTAGAATATGTCTATGTTCAAAATCTATTTCAGATGGCTGTAATGTATAGTGATACAATGGTACTTGTGAAAACCTACTTATTCATATTCATAAATTTTTGCGAAGAAATCTGTAATAATGATCACACTGAGAGCTGTGAGCTTAGGAAAAACACACTGTTTATATCTTGCATTACATTGATAAGTAAGGAGGAAATGTTCCAGGCTAATATTGCCATGGTTCAGGACATGTTACTGTGATCTTATCTGGATAACCTTAAATGATCCCTTCTTCATCTGTAACTAAGGTATCTGTTTAGCAACAATAAAGGTGACCACACTGAGGTTAGGCTGTCTTTAAGCAAAATTAGCATAAGGACAGAAAGAGAGAGAAAAACCACTTCCATTTAAATCATAACACCATATGGTCTTATACTGGTTATTTGAGGTTAACAAATATTTAAAATAATAATGATAACTAAGTACATGAGCTTGGACATTAAACTAGGACATCAGTTAAGAGTTAAAACCTTCAGAAGAGCTCAGACTAAATATAGATTTCTTTTGTTGTTAAATTAGTTCGAATCATTTGATGTGAATTATGCACACTCAAGCTTAAGCAGTGCAGACAAGCCCTGAACGGGTCCAGTTTTGCAGCCCTTTCTCTCACATAGCCAATGTGAGAGAAAGCAACCCCTGTTTATTCCTTTTAAGTAAACTTAAGTTGCTCACTGGACCTCTATGTGTTAATAAAGTTCATAGGATCAGGACTCCCTGCACTAATACAGTATGAGCATAGAAATATTAAAAATTTATTATATTGGAGTTGAGAGATGTTATAGTGCCAAATGGACAAAATTCCCAGAACAGAAATGTGATGTCACTTTATCAAAACTACTGCCAGCTCTAATTGCAGATCCATGCTAGGAAGTTAGCTTAAAAGCATGCACTTACTTGTAGGTGGCTATCTATGCAGACATGTATCAGCACTTTTAGCTGGTTTTGTTTACCAAAACTAGTTTGTTTATGTAAAGCCCAGCCTACTTACACAGTACTAAAAGGGCACAGTTAGCCAGTAACACATCGTTTTTTCGACTATCAGAGAAAGGACGTTTGTTGCTTATTCTGAAAAATTGCATTTGTGGCTCTATCAAAATAGGTAGATCAACTACATATATATTTATATTTATATACATATGTATATATGTATATATATACACCCCAGAACAACATTATTATTGATGTGACAGAAAAGCTGGACAAATTAAGCATCGAGTATCACCCCTTTGTAGAAGTGCTCATAAGATATCCTATACATGTGGGTTTTTCTAGATACACAGTTTACAAGCAGATGTATGTACATAAATGATAAAGTTCAACAAAATGCAGTTATTGTACAGAGTCAACATTGAAGAGAATTTTTGGCACATTTTGGACTTTGAAGCAATTGTAATGTGGTCAAAGAATGGATCTAAATGATATAGATTAGTCAGAACCTGATTTATTTTCATTTATGTCAATGGGAATTTAACATATTAAGCGTTTCCAGAATTGATTTCCAGCTGTAGCCACTGCCTTGCACGATAAATACCTCATTTTCTGGAAGGCTTGTAAGGAATTCTAAGTTCAACAAAACTTCAGTTCCCAAGGTGGAACCCTAACGCACGCAAGCCCAGGCTGCCGGATAGCTCGGGGGTCAGCTTGCTGCGTCCTCAATAAGGCGGAGACAAAGGAGTTTCAGGGCCAGTCCCCCACCCGAGGGAGCTTCCTCTGGGCAGGTGATCGGGCGTGCAGGCGGAGGCAAAGGAGGAGAGAGGGGACTCCTCGTGTGATGATCCATGCGAAGGTTTATTAGCGCAGAGGGACAGGGATGAAGAGCAGAATATTAATGAGGGATTTGGACTTTTAAACTGAGGGTGGGACAGGCGGGGATAAGGGAAACAGCCAATGGGGCAAGAGATACAAGGCGGGGTGACAGCTGAGGGAACCAATGAGGATAGGACATAGGAGGGACTTGGAGGAGGAACCAACGGGGTGTTGAATAAAGCAGAACTTTCTAGAAAACATACATATTAACTAAGGGGAATGAATATTTATAACTTTATACATAAAACAGGGGGAGGAAAACATGAACCAACCATACCTAAGTATGTAGAACATGAAACTGGGGGATTGTGGGCTCTCACCCTAAGGTCAGAGTGAGAGATCAGGCCTAAGCCTTTGACCACGAAAGCATTTGGTTTCTGTTGTCCTTAGATAGCTGGGTGGTTTTGGTCCCCTACGCCACCAGAGAATTGCTTCATGCCCTGCGCCGCCTGCCCGCCACCCCGCCCCCTCTGACTTTAGTTTTGAGTTAGGCATTTTCAATGTAGGTTCTTCTGGAGCTTGTTAACTATTCCTCTTGTTTTCATATGTTCTCCTAACTGAAGGTCACAGTAGGTCTGGTTGTTTTCTAAATTATCTTTAACAATCACAAGTTAACTGTGCTCATATTGGTTTTTACCAGATACAAAGGAATGAAGAGCATCATATTTCCTCTAAAGAAGGGGTTTCCAGATATTTTGCAAGCAATTCTCCTTCTGCTACTTTCTCCCTCTCTTTCTCCTGCTTTCCATTAATAACCCCAAGCTACCACCCCTTTCTTCCGCTCCGATCCTGCCCATCAAACTACTTTCATCTTTACCCTTGTGAGTTTCAACTCTTGAATAAAATTTAAGCTAATAAACCCAGAACACCTGGGCTGCTCTCATCCCATATTTTTAAGGTTGGATTGTCTTGTTAGTAAAAAATTGGCTTCTGTGGTTCAAAACTCTTTTTTCACGCCGTGCTTGAAGCCTCACCAATGTGTGCTTTTCCATGCTCAGACTTTAGGCCTGAGACAGATTCTTTCAGCCATGTTTGCTCCTAGTGGGTAGAATGGGCATGACTCATTTACTTTCTCCACATATATGACACCTTATGTGAAATACCATTTTGTGAAAGCTAGAATAACAGAGTAGTCCATAAAAATCCATTCATCTCAAAAGGATGCAAATTCAAGAGAGACGTTGGATTGATTTCACATGAGGTTGGTATGCCTGCACTCAGTTTTTTACAGTTGGAGAGCTTATGCAGCTTGCTGCAGAACTGCAGGAAAAAGCAGCCCCTGTTGTACCTCTCACAACAGGAAAAAAGGACATCCACTATTTATTTAGGAAGAGATGGGACTAATATGTTATCTCTTCATTCCTAAACTATTTTATTAAATGCAAGCAGAAAGGTATCTATTGCTTTTTCTTCCTGTCCTAGAGACTGAGCTCACGTTTGTTGCTGCTGAGCTGGAAATATTTTTCTTGTGTTTACATTTTGGACATGCAGTCAAAATCACATTTCACAGAAAAGTCAATGATACTTACACAGGACAGTGCATAGCTAGAGGGTAAGAAATGTTGTTGTGTGGTATTAAGGAAATGTCACCTTTACTAATTAGTTTAGCTGTAGTTGAAATGAGAAGAGAGCCTTGCAGTTCATTGTTGCAACTGTTTAATTAGTATTTATTCCTATCTTTCCCAATGACTGATTTAGCCAGTCAGAATGATACTTTATTCCCAGAAATGAGAATCAGGAATTAGCTGAGTTGGAAGACACTGGGAATGGCTGCTGATCAAGATTTCTTGAGATTTCTGTTTTCAGAGTTACTGAGGTAAGCGTGGCATAACTTCTGCCAAGGTATCCTTTAATACATATCATATCATAAACGAAAGGAATCTGACCCTGTGTATTCTGATGACAGCTCAACACTCTTCACTTCACTGGCCTTTTTTTTGGTACTTGTGTATATGATTCCTTTTACATATTATTAGTTTAATTAAAAGATTTTTAAATACAATAGAGTGAAAAAAACCTATTTAACTTGCAGGAGTTCAATTATTTTATTTTCTTTTTAATACAGTTGATGTGGAGCTTTTGATTCTCCTTGAATAAGTGCATAATTCTTGAATCCCATATCTCAAACTTGCTTCACCTGAAACAGGCTGAAAAAATGAATTTGCTCAGGTCTGTTTGGATTTTGGTTTAACCACGGAGGTTTTTTTCTGCAAATTGTGAGGAACCTTTCAATGATCATTGACCAAACAGAGAGCAGCAATGTAAGTGAATCAGGTGTGTGTGTGTTTCTTAAGTTTTACTGCAAATATTTTGCACTCTCCTTGGTGGGCCAACATCATCCCGGATTTAAATTTACCAAGGTCAATGAAGTTCTACCAAAGAATAAATTGGCTTGTTAATTTTTAACAGAGCGCTAAAGGTAACACTGATTGCATTTTTTAAACTCCAGCTCTTTTCTTTCAAAAGAAAAAAAAATAAAAGCCAAGTAAGAAATATTTATACAGAAAGAATATTGAAGCATCACCTAGTTAGCAAACTGCATACTGGTGTCACACGGAGCATGTTTGCTCATGGAGTTTTAAAGTGTTTGGAGAACATATACACATTACTGAAGGGGGGTTTTGGCACTGTCACTTGATGTCTGGATTGCAACAAGCATTTGTTTTATTGCTGACAAATAGAAAACACGTGTTTGGCATTATTTATTGTTTTCTGTGGAGCATATGTCAAGGTCTGAAAGTGTTTATTTCCCTAGGCACGTACTAAGTTTAGTTGCTATAATTAAGTCGCTAATATCAGGTGTGGTAACCAGTCAGCAGGGTTTGATTTGACCTTTTAGGAGACGAGCTTGACACCTCTGGAAGTTGAGGATGAGACACTCAGCAGCACACTGAGATAAATACTGACCCTTTCTTAATGATGCAGATCACACTTTCTAAGAAGTCACTAATTCTGATCTCTTCATTTCTTGGTGAAAAAAACAGAAAATGTCCATCAGTAACCACGCTTGACTACAGCTGTAAAAAATGTCACTTGGTGAGAGCCCTGAAAACTAGGGTTTTTTTCTTTGTTTTAAGAATATAGTCAAGGTTTGAAAAGTTGCTATACAATTTTCCACTAAAATGGTAATTTCAATACTTCCCCCTCTGATTCTGAAATCCCTAGAATGGCTGGTCAAATCTGAGCAGGTCTATCCCATGAGAAAATCTCACAATTCAAAATTACTTCAACTTTGCATTGGAATGAAAACAAATTATTTTGCAGCTTTGAAGCAAACGTTTCCGAGTGAATTATATTTTGCTTCATTTTTTGTTATTATTATCACTTTTGTATATGAATATATGTGTATGAATTATAGAAAATATTCTGAAATGTGAAATCAAAATAATTATTTCTAGCATTCAAAATAGTATCTGACATGTATAACTGAAATTTCAGGTAGGTAAGTGTACTTCTACAAAACATTTATTTTGAGACTTTTCTTTCAATGAAAATAGCATTACACAAATTTAGACTTCTGGCAGTATTTGGCTATGAAAATGAATGTGGACTACATATTCAATGATACAGTAACTATCAGGTTGTAAGTGTTATACACACAATGAAATCTGGAGTTGAAGGCTACAGTTTAATAATTTTTCTTTGTCTCTTTGTTTCTTCATAAAGTTCCTAGGAATTCAAAATATTCAAAATACATAGATATGCAAATGGAAAATTTCATTAGCTTGACAAAATAATCATAGTGGTTGAGAAGATCAGAAAGCCCCTATTCAGACTCTGTTTTTCATATACAAATTATAAACATTTCATGTAAATCAAAAGACAAAAATGAAGGATGTAATCCTAGGCTACAACTACACTACTACATAAAACAGGCCAGGGAACAAGTCTCTGGCTCTGGGGCAAGTAGTGTGGTGTAGCTTGCCCCTGTACAGCTGCACTGCTTGCCGTCAGGAGCCAGAACATCTAAGAAACATGGTGAGCAGCATGAATGATTGCAGACCAGTCCTCCAGCCTGTGACCAAGGTCTCACAGAAACATTGAATGGGTTGGAAGGGACCTTAAAGATCATCAGGTTCCATTCACCCCGCCATGGGCAGAGGCACTTTCCACTAGATCAGGTTGCTCAAAGGCCCATCCAAGCTTGCCCTGGCTCTGTGTTATTGACTAGCAGAGACATTGCCTCAGTGACTCTTGAAAATTTACCTGTACAAATTGGTACACGGAGCTGTATAGAGTCAGATAGAATGTTTGATTGTTTACATTAAAAAACAGCAACAACAGCAAAATTCTTTAAAGGATGGGAGCCCGGTTAGTATCAAGAAACTAAAAGAAATAAAACACTAAAAATATGTGTCTGTAACCTACGCTTCACTAGGAAACAGTTTGGGAATATGACTAAACTACACTGTACTTTTGTGCAATGAGTAAATAACAGGCAATGATTTTCAAAATTGGAATATGGAGTTATGTTTCCAGAAGAGAAGTGAGTGACCACATGACAGAGACCAAAAATGTGACAAAAAACTCTTCTTACCTCCTGTTTCCAGTCACAGTATGTTTTGAGGCATGGGAGATTTTGCCTACTCATGTCAGTTTTTTGTCCACGACAGCCATGGCATTGCTCCCTATTTTGTCTGATTCTCAATTTTGTCATTTTTGAGTCTTAGTCTTTCTAGTTTTTCTTGTCTTTCTGAGTCTGTCTAGGGAAAATAAATATATTGGAGTGAATATGACAGTGGAAAGTTATCTGGTTAGTTCTTTTAATGAAAAAATCTCCTGGATGTCTTAAGCAGAATTAATGGATCCCAATACCCCGTGTGGTAGAGAATGGACTCTGTTCCTTCTGTAGTGCAGTTAATCAGTAGAAACCATTTCACATGCAGATCCAGGGCCAAGAGAAGCTTAGGTGCTGCTTCGAGACACGTCAGGAAGAGCAGTCCACATGTAAACAGGTGCCATCTTACCAGTAAGCAGTCAGTGGAGATGACCTGAGGACATTATGTACGGTGAGCACTATAAATCACTATGAGGCAAACTCTGAATGGGGTGCAGGACTGGGCCTCTATTTCATCAAGAGATTTGTTCCTCCATCTTAAGATGAAGTGAATTGCGCATGGCTGTTTTTTCACACCATATAAGTAACTGGGTCTTGCACATTAGGAAAAAATTCTGCACTGAAAGGGTGGTCAGACCTTGGGACAGGCTGCCCAGGGCAGTGGTGGAATGACCATCCCTCAAAGTGTTCAGTAGATGTGTCTTGGTAACACAGCTTAGTGGTGAACATGGTGGTGCTGGGGTAAGGCTTGGACCTGGTGATCTTAGAGCTCTTTTCAGTCTTAACAATTATTTGATTTTATATAAATCCCATTGGTAAATAATAACGTCTGTTACCATTAATAACGATTAATTTTTTTTTTTTAGCAAATTTTATTATGATCAGCATCTGCCAGAATTTGTCTAAAGGAAGATAAAAGACCTCAAAATAATTGGGCACTCCAAACACGTATTTTTTTCTTCTAAATATTTGTAGTGTTATCAGTCTCATTAACATTTTCCATCCACTCTCACTCCTGGTGCCCCTGCTTTAAGGTGTTGTCTGAATTAGCAGGGCTCGCACAGGTGTGACTGAGGGTAATAAGTAGCCCATTTATTCCACATTCTGTGCTTCTTTGAGGATCCCCAGGGAACATATTACTGGTAACGGGTATTTTTGGCACTTAGTAGTTTCATGTTCAAAGCTGAATACAATATCTTACTGTGTAAATCTCCTAGGATTAACACTTTGATTAAATCTGAGACTGAACATGCTTGCCCAGGAAGAATAGGGAAGAGTTTGCTTTGTGTGCCTGTGCTTCATAAACCTAGAGGGAGGCAGAGTGATTTCCCTGGGCTACTGATTGATCTGGCAGGTACACACTGTTTGCCCCTTTCCCAGCAACACGTGGCTGTTTTCATCTGAAAGCTATAAACTCTGAAAATGCAAGCTCTGCCCAAAATGCATTGAAATGTGGGCTAATAATTTATGTCTCGTTTCTGCTGCTCCAGGTGGAGCAGTGCCTGAGGAAAGACAGTTGAATTTCACCCACTGCACACTGCCAAGCTGGAGATGCCGGTCAGAAATATTTTGGCAAGCGTGTTACTTATCACAATCCAGAAGGCGTTATAACACAGTAAAACTGCGGCTGTGAACACCAGAGTCCAGCTCTGCAGAGTGACGTTGTGAGGCCACCATTCCAGTGTTTAAAAATTCCTGTCACACATAGCGTTATCACATGGCCTTATTTACATTCAGCTACAGGTGTCTTTACTCATACTGCATGACTAAGGTGGGTGGAGATACCTACAGAAAACTTTCCTTCATCCACTTCCAAGAGCTGCAACATACAACTTTAGCTGGGCAGAGCAGTCTGGGTTAGGGGTTCAGAAGCATTTCACATTGGCCTAATTGCTCCTTAATTGCAGCTGATTGGAGTTTTTTAACGTGTTGAAAAAATCCCAGTACTTCAGGGTTTGTTATTTTTTATACCCAATACTGGGTATAATTAAAATAATTAAATCTGCTTACTGTGTCCAGAGTTCTTCTACTTCAACTAACCTCCAAATTTCATGACAATAAAAGCTTAGGAAGCCTTCTTTCTTAGGAATTCATGTCCTTTGATACTTCTACGGTAAGGTGTGAGGCTTCATACATCTGTATTCACACAGCTTTCACATGGATAGACTCTATTGTGTCTAATAAAGATTGTACTGTAGGATTTAATGTCTTCACAAAACTTAGGAGAATAACGTATCTCAGCCAATGTGTTCTAAACTTAGAGGCATCGGATCCATCTCAGACCATGAGGGCAGCATGCTTTCCATTCCCTAGGAAGCCAGACTAACAAAAAGCCTTTAGGGAACGTGACACACATTTAACATGTTACCCAAGATTTAGGAGTTAAAGCAGGTCTTTTTAATTCCATGTGGACCTAATGAGTCCTTGTGAGTTCTTCAGGTGGCTCATGTGTACCGTTGGACAGCTGCATAGAAGAATAGTGGGAGAGGGATCAAAGACATTGTATATAAATAAAGTGATGTCTTCTGTCCAGCTAATGAGTCATTTTCCTCCAGACCCCATCCTGCAGGTTTCTGTAGAACTATATTACTCTTGTTTTCCATAGCTGCCTCAGCACCTGGTTTTGTGAACACTGAATGTTTCTTTTCATTGAAGCAGAACTATAGAAAATTTCAGAATAAAAGAATTTTCTGTAAGGGAGGTGGGGAAGGGGAAGAAGAAGAAGAAAAAAGGAAAAAAATGGAAGCTTTAAGCACTGCTTGTGCATTGAATTTGAAGCAATCAATTTCATATACAGATCCTTGTTTTTGGTGCCCTTCCTGCTCCCTATCTCGGCTCCCCAGGCGTGCTCAGAGCCGGTATCTCACATTTCCTGTAATCGGCTTTGGTGGATCATGCTCATGGCTTGCACTGCCACTGACAGTTTGTTTGCTGATTTTTTTGGGATTGCATGTGAGATATTACTCATCAATATGACTAGTCAAATGATTTAACAAATGAAATATCACCCAGTGAACACATGCTTGTGCTTCAGCCTGACTAAGCCAGCTGTCACAGACAGCAACAGCTGTTGATTCATGAAAGGAATGGAAATATTTCTTTCTTAAATCAGAACACATCCAGCAAAATCTGTCTTAAATGAAAATGAGTGGCTATAGCTGTGCATCAAATAATTTCAGGTGGAAGTCTGAGAATGGGGAGGAATTTTGAAATTGCAGAAATCTGTTTTAAAGAAAGAGTTGTAAAGAAAGGGAGCATTGATTCTTTGATTTAATTTTCCAAGATTTATTCAAAGTCCAATGAATTTAACACAAATCCCAATATAGGCAGGTGATTCTGCTAGGAGAAAAATTCTGCATACCGATCCCCACTGTCTTTCTGCATCTCTTAGTTTTCATCTTAGTCTTTTTAGGTTGTGAGGTTCTGCTGTACTCTTCCTTTCTTAAAAGGATAATTATCACCCCCTCACATGCCCTCACTTTCACAGCCCTAATTACAGTATACATAGGTATAGGATCCTGCTGAAAGCTGTTTTTCCCAAACCCCTCTTTGTATTCAACCAGACCCAAACTCTGCATTTCATATCAGCAAAAAACTTAGCGTGGTCCAGTTCATGCCACATCAGAGACTTGCTAACATCTCTGTGATCCACACAGCAAAGGCTTTCAAGACCAGATAAATCAAAATTCTTGGACCTTCTGTAAACCGTTCCCATAATGTAACATGTTTCTCCCGTGGTAACACATGCTCCTGTACAAACTATAAAGACAAAACAAACCAATCATCATAAGACTGAATAACTTTGATCAGGCACTCAGTAAAGGATGAGCACATTCAGACCCCATTCGTTTTCCCAGACAAAGAATATCTTCCATCACTAATTTCTCAGCCCTGAACTTCAGAGCACATCTATAAAATAATTTTCTGAGTCTAGACATTAAAATCACAGACTCAATGCATATATTTGTTTCATTATACATATAGATTTCTCCAACTAACCACTTCAAAGATGTTATTTCATGGCTTTAAAGCATCTTTTCTTTGCACGAGGGGTGCCAAGCACTTTTTTTCCTCAGATAATTAGAAATTAGTAGGCTTATTATTATTATTATTATTATTATTATTATTATTATTATTATTATTGATGCTAAAACAGTATTTAGCACTGAAATTTGCTTCTTGAACTGCAGGCTTGTCTGAAAGTTAGCGCTTCTTTTCCAGTCAGTTTTATAAAAGGTGTAATCCACCACAACATTATTTTCCTATTCCCTGCCAAAAATCATCATGACGACTGGTATAGTAATACTATTCTATGCATCTCTTTTCCACATGGTAAAAATATAAAAGAACTTAATAATATTTCATTCAGAAGCGTCCACCCCTAAAGGTAATAGTTAATGAGGTTCCACACAAAAATTTCATTTGAAGAAACTGGGGGTTCCAGAGATAAGCAGTAATTTAAAAATTCCATTCAATTTGTAATGTTTCTTCTATGTTGTCGTACAGGAACACAGGTATATTCAACAAAATTGAGAGAACCTCACGTTTTCTGAAACTGTAAAGCTTTTCAAAGCTAACCTAATTTTGCAGTTGCTGAATAGAGTAGATCCGGTGCTTTTCTCTCTTGCTGTTAATAACATACTTCCTCATATATCAGCATTCTCTATAGATTGAAAAATGGCTTTCCAATGACTTCTCCTGGGAAGATTCCTTCTGCACATTGATAAGAAGTGTTTTCCTGTTTACACACTTTTTATCTTCCCATACAATATTTTATAGTGTCAGAGGTGTGACAGTGTTTACTCAGAAGGATACAAACACCCCTGAATGAAACCTCTGGGTTGAAAAAGCATAATTTCTTCTTGCTGGAAGAAATACATTCCTTGCTGTTGGGCTATTTTTTTTTTTTTTCTAGAGCTAAGAAATCTTATTTCATGACAACACTATGAAGAAATTGGGGGTGTTTCCTGCAGAGAGATATAATTCTCTACCAGGAGATTTATTTGCCTTCGATATTTTTAGGTCTGTTTTGATTTTGCAAGGCATTCCCCTAAGCAGGTTGGTTAATCTGTCCTACAGAAATTGGATATGTTGCCAAGTTTCTGTTTAAACAAAGAAAGAAGTGAATATAATTTACTTTCTGAAAAGTAAATGTGAGGAACAGCCTTCTGTAAGAGGAGTGACAAACTAAAATGTTGGTGCCTAAATTCTATCCAGTGAATGAAAATGATAAATTTTCCTAAAGAAGATAAATATCTTTTTAAAAGAAGAGTAATATATTAGCAACCTGTTTCTAGTATCTACTCAACATATAGCTGCCTGTTATAATGGTGTCTTTACTGTTCAGTTACTGAACTTCAGTTGGCTGATAGGTAAAAATTATATCCGCCAATAAACCAGCCCTGGAGAGGTAAACCTTTGTCATAATGAGCAGACTAGTTGCTTGGGTAAATCTTTTATATTGCATCTTAGTAGAATAATTGTAATAATAGCATTTGAAGAGACTTAAAAATTTCCCTGTCTCTCTGAAGAGTCATCTCACCTTTCAAGTGTTCTTCAGTGGGAGGAATTGCAGTCTTTTTATTATATCAATGATATGGATCTGGTATTATTTCTATAATAGGAAAAAATGAGCTGTAGATAATACTAAAAACTAGATACTGTATATAACAGATCAGTTTCCTTTTAAGAGGGTGGGGGAAAGAATATCCCAGGGATTTGATCTTGGTCTATGTTGTCAATGGGCAATCTCTCATTGCCTTCTAAGGACATAAAGTCAGGATTTCAATAAATAAAAAACAGTACTAAATAACTCTCTATATAGATAAATAAATAAATAAATCTCTATATATACTAAACTCTATATAGTAACTGAACTAAATACTAAATAAATTTGTATATTCATCTTATTTAGTAACTAACATAGAAAAGAGCTTTCTATAGGGTAGGGTACAGCAGAAAACTAATAGATACTAAGTGAAAGACTGTCACCTTCTCTGTGGCACAGGTGTTTCAGGAGTGAGAGACAATGTAATGCTCAGCCCTGTTGCTATCTGACTTATATCTTCTTTCCTGCAGACCCCTTGGTGGTGGGCAGCAAAAGACAGCACAGTTATCCACATCTCTACATTCATCCTTCTCAAAGATCAAGCATATTTTAATTTTTACTCACCTTCCTTTCTTTCTTTCTTTCTTTTTCTTTTTCTTTTTTTCTTTCTCTTTCTTTTTCTTTCTTTCTTTCTTTCTTTCTTTCTTTCTTTCTTTCTTTCTTTCTTTCTTTCTTTCTTTCTTTCTTTCTTTCTTTCTCTCTTTGTTTTTCTTTCTTTCTTTTTCTTTCTCTTTCTTTCTTTCTTTCTTTCTTTCTTTCTTTCTTTCTTTTCTTTCTTTCTCTCTCTGTCTCTCTCTTTCTTATAATGTTAATTTCTCATTCCAACCCATGGTTGTCTCTTTTGTTCAGCATTGATAGTACAGGCTTCACTTCTGTTTTATTACATATGTAGAAACCATGAAGTGCCTCAATTAGGAATACAGTTGTGTCAGATGACCTCCATAATCAATAGTAAGAGGGAGACAAATCTTGCTATGGAGACCTTGATTACCCTCTGGAGGTCATAGTCTTTCTCCAGCAGTGACAAAGGGAGCCACAGGTGACCCCACACCATCAGGTACTGAAAGCTGGGCTGAAGAGAATGAGCTCTGGTGCCATGGTGTTCTCTGAAATTATGGGGAATCAAAGTTACGTCATCTCTCCTTGGCATGACCTGGTTTGTTTATGAGTATCCTTATGTGAGGATTGGCAACAGTCTTCCCACTTTAGTAAAGTCTCAAGAGCAGGTGAATACGGTTCAACTATTGCACATCAGTTATCAGCTGCTAGACCAGATTTTCTTCAAATGTTAAGAAAGAAAACGGTTGAAAGTAAATAACATAGCTTTCATTTTTGTGGGTATCTCATACTTTTCTTTCCCTTTTCATTTCCCATTACTCTTTTTTCAGACATTTTTTTTCTCCCTGTCTGTTTTAGAGCAATTTCAGCAAATACAGGTCTTTATCTTTTGAATACTTTGAGGGAAAATAAACTTGCCACAGTGGTAAGTTTAATCTTTTCCAATTTTAGCCAGAATAAACTTTCACTCTTTCTGTATTTTAGCAGAATTACAGTGACAGACATCAGAGACAGAAAAATAAATCTTCTTCCTTAGGCTGACATTTATTATGCCCCTGCTCTTCCAAAATCATTGCATACTAAAAAGCAGAAGATCATTAGTATCATATCACTTAATACATATCATACTTCCACACAAACCAAAATGATTTTAAACACTGATTCAGTGCCTCCAGGAAAATAAAAAGCAAAAACATCCTTGTCATGAACTGAGAAAAGAACAAGGAGAAATTAAGAAATAGTTTGAAAAACTCTTTGATTCTTAAGGCTGAAATAATCCAGCTGGACATAGATCCAATACTTCCTCCACTGGGCAACAAAGTTTTCAGATACTGTGAAAGACATCTTCATATTTTGAAAACCCTTTTTGTTAGTTTGATGCTGGGTATTTATTTCTTTCTGCAAGACACACTTAATAACAGTCCAAAATGCCTTAACCAAATGGTAAAAGTCTGTGAATCTAAGAAATGCCATAGGGAAGACCAAAAGCCTGATAGACAAATACCATTTTTCATCAAAAAAAATATTGAAGTTTAATAAAATATTAGGAGATGATATTTTATCTGACTGTTCATTGCAGAGGAACTGGTTTTTTTCATGTGATGTTTATACTGGCTGTCTGAAGTAATCTGTTCATCATCACTGCAGAGTGGGTTCATGCAGCACTTTTTACATTGTCAAATATTCTATTTGTAAGATAAAGTAGTCAACTGCTTAAGCATAACGTTCTTTTACAAATACTTATAGATTTATTTTAATTAGGAAGGTATTTATTTATGTATTGACTATGCAAATGTTTTTCAAAACTGTTTTTTGATAAACAGAAAACCCTCCTAAACTCATTCTGTAAGCTGCTTAGATGGCCAAAACCAACACAGCTTCCTAAAAGTGTTTCCCAATATATGGCTGCCTGGATGCCACGAGAGTGGTAAGAAACGTAAAGGTAAGAACCTTTAATTTTATTTTTTCTAAACCTGTAATTAATTTTGTTCAGTTAAATATTTCTTTGTTGTCACTATACCAAAAGATATGCTTCTTCACTGTTGATATGAGTGACTCCTAGCCACTCCAATCAGTTAAATAAAAATGAAATGGAAAAATACAAGTACTGCAACATTAGGCATTTACCAGCCTCGTGTCAATGTTTTGGATCCACTTCAGTTTCTGAAATGGTGATACTATTTGGGAGGCTGCTTAAACAACCTTTATGGACAACAGAGATGTAATCCAGTCAGCAGATTCTAAAGACTACTTTTTTTTTTTTTTTTTTTTAGGGGGGGGAGATCAGTATCAATTTAATGCAATATGACAACTCACTTTACTTTAAAAGTCGTGTTGATATTTCCAGGCAAAGAGAGTATAAAAGGCAATCTAGACATCGGTTATCTTCTGGCACTAGTCTGTCATTCTCACAGCAAACCATGCATCATCTTCATTTATTTATTTACAGGACTACATACATATGAATCCAATCGAAAAAAATATGCTTTTCTCATTCAGAGAAAAAAGTGAAGAAAGCTGAAGTTTTTCACTTAGGAAATTCACTGTTCTAAGAAGTCATGCATTCTGCCTATCTTTTCAACATCCTACTACATCTTTTTTGTCTCATGGAAATCAGTAAGAAAGAGAAATTGTTCTCTATATAAAGGTCACTATGGACTTAAACCAGACAATTTTGAGAAAAATTACAAAGAAAGGGAAAAACTGTGGCTTTTGAGAAGTGAAGTTGATATAACTTTATTTTTCTATAATTGTATTCTTCTGCAGCATTTATTCTTCTTACAATCACTTGCAAAATAAAAGCGTTTTACAGCAAAGTTGATTGAACCGGGCTGAAAAACCAAATCTTGTGGGTTTAAATGCTCTGGAACTTTCTGGGACCAGAGTGTATGTTAGCAAAAATATTGGTAGTTACTTTGGTATAAAACACTTATATTGCATGTTAGAATCATTTATTTTCCTTGGGCAAATGGCTGTAGTATGTATTCTACAAGAACTTGCTGGTGATGCTTTATACAGTTTGATGCTGACAATTTTAGCCATTTTTATACTTGTGCTGGAAGGATCCAGCTACCAGAATGCAAGATCAAGTTTCTCAGCTCAACAGCGCTGTTCTGTAAAATCATTTATAACACAGACCATCTCTGTATATGCTGGCCAGAGATACATCCTGCTAGCAGGAACACTGTTTAAAAGAGTTCCTTTTAAAATGTTTCCAGGACAAGAATAGACAAAGAATTTTTTCCCCATTCGGATTACCACTAGAATTATTTTTTTTTAAGGAAGTCACCTTGTTTTCAGAACCACCTGCGTCAGAATATATCAAAATGGGGCAATGTTCTTCAGCATTGGATCATTATGCTCTTAGAGGAGTGGTTAATGGGTTGTACTCTACCTGAAGGCCGATTGCAAGTGTTTTGGGACCTGTCCTTTTTAAGGTCACTATCAGAAGCATGGAGGAAGTGAAAGGCTATACCTTCATCCAGCTTGCAGATAGCACCAAACTGGGGGTATCAATCACTGTGCTGAAGGGCAGGGACATCTTTCAGAGGGACCTAGGCATGCTGAAATATTGGGCCAACAGGAACCAGGCTCTTTATAGTGGTGTGCGGTGGGAGAATGTGGGCAACAGGCACACACTGAAACAAACAGCATAGAAGGAGAAACTGGATATGAGGACAACAGGTGGAGAGTTGAACAAGTGGAACAGATTGCCCAGAGAACCTATGCTTGCTCTTGAAGATTTTCAAGAGCCAACTGGGAAAAAAATACAGCACTTTCTGATCTGACCTCTGAGTTTCTCCTGTTTTGAGCAAGAGGTTGGACTGGGGACATTCTCACCTGAATTACCCTGTGATCATGTGATTGCACCTCTTGTCATTGCCATCTGTTTATTCATACTCTCCATTTCCATATGAACAGCATTTGTGGTAAAACTTCTTCCAAAGGCATTTTATAGTGTTGTTCTTCTGCCTCGATAGGGAAGAGGCCTGAAGAAAAATGCAAAAAAACCATACAGCTACGCAGAAGATATTTTGTTCTAATAAAACTGTTTCAGAGTGAAATAACTGCTTTAATTAGTAAGGTAGAAAATTAGGCCAATTATTACCTGTCACTTAATGTTATGTTAGTTTTTTAGGGCCTTTCACGTTAGTTGAATGTCCATGTGTAGTAGCAGTTTTAAACACTTGAGTTTTCATTTTGGCAAACTTTATCTTTCAACTTTTGAAGAAAATATCATATTTATCTGATCAGCTGTTTCTCAGTATATCCAAGCCATTTAGTATCCTGAAAGTATGTAAAATTATTTTTCTTTTGAACTGGTACACTTATCTTTGCTCTTTCAATACATAACTGTGTTCAAATTCCTCTGCTAATTTTCATGCTTTCCCAAACTGATTGTACTAATTTACTGCATCATTATCTTTTTTAGCTAAAACAGAAATGAAAGATAAAAAAACCCCAAAACAGACCCACGGAGACAAAAAGTTCTATCTAATATTTTCATTGCATGGAGTGTATTAACTTTCATTTTTCTGAGTTAGATTTTATTCTCCCACTAGTATTTAAATTATCTTAGTCACTGTCTTTCCAAGAGAGAAATCTCACTAGTATTCTGGCACCTACTAACAGCTTATATCTTAAGCACTCTATTGCTCATTTCATTAAAAAGTTACAGCTTTTGGTGCCTGCTCCATAATCTGCCTCAGCTGCTGTCTCAATATTTAAATTACACTATTGTGTCTCGGTGCAAAGACCAGGTAAAACAAACATGATGTCAATGAACAGATATGCAAACTGTCTTATGAAGCAAAAGCCTCAGTCTTCCATCGGTTTGAATGTATATTCCCAAATTCTGCCTCTTTAACTTAGTTCTTCTTAAGAAAATCAAATTCAATAATGATTTTTTGTCCCCCACCCAAAGGCTGAGCAAAGCCAATGAAGCAATTTCTTTGTGATGAAAAGTATTTATTTGCTAGGGGATTTTTAGGTCCAACATGTCAACTGACATAAGCTCAACTGACATTTTATTAAATGGGTTGGCAGCATTCTGGGAGATCCAAAATTTACCTATGCTATGTTGGCATCATCTGCTTTTCTTTGGTGGTAAAACTGTTCAATTTATATGTATCATATCCTTTTGTCCAAAACCTTTGGCCTTGAAGATGCACTCTAAGATATATTAGAAGTATTGAGAAATGTTGAGTTTCATCTGGAAAGGTGGCTCCAGGGAGGAACAAACAAAGGAGGAAAACAGGGACAGACTCCATAGTTAGTCAGTGGGGGTATTAACCTGAGAAGTAAAAGAGGCCTATTACAGTTCTCATTTTTCTGGATTTGGAGTGAATGAATTTGCCCCACCACTGTCAATTTATTATCAAATTCTTACTTGAGGCTGAAAAAAATTGCACTACAATAGTAAAACAATCCAGATCAAATCAACATGATGCTAACACTGAAATATCTTTTACAAAAAATGAGGAAGAAGCATCTTTGATTGTCAAACCACTTAATGACTACAAGTTACTACTAACAGAGAAAGAACAAGCAGAATAAAGCCAGTATTTGGACCCATCAGCTACTGATGTGTGGTTCCGAGGGATATAAAAGTATGGAAAGTGAATCAAAATAGGTTAAAGTGGCCAAATAGCCTAGTTTTAGATAAATGTAAGCTCATGATATTCTGATAACTATCAGACAGTTACCGCTGCGGAGAATTCCATATGAATCTTAGAAAATGGCATTCATACTGCCTGGATCTATAAAAGTGAAGATTTAGCTACTCATTTTAAAACTAGACTTTGCTACACTTGAAAATCAGCTACATTTCTATACACACTGTCTCAGTAGCTATAACACAAAGACTTGTTCCACAGACCTCAATTAGACATTAAAGTGGCCAGTGCTGTACCATCACTTAAGTGTACTTGTACTATTTGACTGAGCTACTGGAGGTGCAAAGTACTCAAGGATGGGAATAACTGAGCTATGTTTGTCACTATGTGCTATGTTTGTTGTATTTCCACTGCTTAGAGAATTTGAGACCTCTTAGTCTTTTATCCTTAATTATTACTTCTGGATGTCCTTCATGTATATTTGTAATGTTTACCTATCACAGAAACATGCTGCTATAAAACCTTGGCAAATACCTTCACTTCTTGTGTACTTGCTATGTCCATCAATATAAATTTAGTTATTAAAATTTCCTGTCAAATATGAGTGAATACATTCTACTAGGAAATTCCATTTCATGGTAGGTCCTGGTATTCTTGCTGTCTTTTAAGCTAGATTTAGTCCTAGTTTCTCTAACATCTGAAGAAATGCCTCTACTGCAGGTAATCCTCTACAGCAAACAAAAGTTCACAGCAGGTAGAATAGATACACATCTCAAAACCTCTGAAGTGAGTGATATTGATCTCTCCCTTAGTGTCCCAGTCAACATTCCTCTGTACCTTCCAGTTGCCCTAGCTTGCAGGAAGGGGGAAACAATGAGTGCTTACCAAGTAGAGAAAGAAGAATTATTGCCTCATCTCATCGGAGCCCATTTTGCACATTTGTCTAAACTGAAAGAAAAGGTCTCCCCATTGGGCTACTCTCTCTCCTGGTTAGCTGTTTCAAGTTGTTTTGTTTTTTTTTTTCTTAATTTCAAACGAATGGACAGAACCAATAGGAAAGACATCCCAGTCATCTTGGGAAACAAGGTCTTTTATTCATCTTGTTTTCTTGGCAGAGTCTGTTTTAACTATTTAAGCAGCTTTACATGACCATAAACCACTGCAATCTCAGGTCCAGACTATACATTTAGAGCTTCAGTTTTCTGGAGTCAGTTGGAGAATAAAGGTTTACCTTTCTTCTGTCTCTGTCATTACTACTGACAGCATCAGTCCTCTCCTCCTTTACAAGTGTAAATCTGCGCCTTTGTTGAAATTAACAGCTCTGCCCAGCACATTGTTAACCTGCAGAGAGAATCAGATTCTGGATATCTACAGTAATAAAACTTGCAAGGTGATGGAGAGCCTAATTACCACTTCAGACTCCTTCTGCCTTCTAGGATGCAAATGGAGTGAATCACTGGCACATGGTATGCCAGGTAAGGTCGGCTGTAAGAGAGCAGACAACGGCAGTCCCTGGTCAGCCTGGTAACCAGCAACCTGGCCACATGCTAGTTCCTACTATTTAAGGGGATTCAGATGTTACAGATCTGGTTTTTATTAACAATATGGAGATAAATGCTGGGCAGTTATAGGTGTATGTTTCCTTAATTTCTAATGGTATCCTGCCAGTAAATGCCATACAAAGATGATGATGACATCTGATCCAAGATAAGGCACAGATGGACTTTTATAGAACAGTGGTACATGTGTAGCACTACATATATAGAACACATGCATTTGATTTTGTAAATGCTGTACTGCCAGAGGCAATCACTATTTATTTTAACCTTAGAGAAGTTCTGTCTATGTTGCAGGATTCTGGCAAAACTGTAATTAATGTACTAGATGCTACATGCAAGTATGCAACCACTGTTGCGTGGGCATCCAGACTACCTCTGAGACTGCCTTTGCACTCAGCAAAGCTAACCACTACATTCTCTACCATCCATAAATCTACCTTTCTTAAGTGCAAGTCTAGACAGCAAAACTGGGCATAAAACTGGACTCTTTCAGCAGCGTCCTCTTGCTCTCCCCAGTGATACTCTGCTTTAAGGTAATGACCTAATCTACTTGAAATTGTTCAAATGTCGTCCCAAAAGAAAACAGGAATATAAACAGGAGTATATTGAGAAATTCTGCTTCCTTCCGTTCTGCTTCTTAACAATAAACAAGAGGCATCAAAGGACCCCTTCTGATCAACATCAAAAGCCCAAGATTTTACCAAGAGAACTCAAAAGTTTCCATTTGTGGTCAGTGGGAAAAACTTTTTCAAAAGCATTTAATAAGTTTTCTCTACTTTAAAAAACCCTAACATTTTACACTATAGCAAAGGTTTTAATTCAGTGCTGCAGTAATCTTTATTCATCTCAAAAAAAGGAAAAATAATAACCACAGCAAAGAAAAAGCAAGAGAAAACCCTTCACCATCCTGAAACTGTGGCCTCTGCTCTCTGCTTTTTTCTGGTTTCAGTTGTAGATAAGGCAGAGAATTATTTCTTGGCTAACAGTAATCGAGAAGAAAACATAAATAAGTATCAGATATAGAGCAAGTTAAGAATGTTTTCTATGGTAACCTGCATGCCAGGAAGGAGCAAGTCAGTGAAAAAGCCGGAGGGAGAGGGGAATGGTCTTTAAAGACAAAGCACCAAAGGACTCTGTGAAGTAGGTCCCAACCCTGTAAGTTTCAGTGAGTGCAGTCCAAGCCTCAGAGAGTAACCACCTGATAACTGGGGCTCACAGGGCTATTCTTAGCAGAAAAAAAGTACTGTGATAGGACCCGAGCAGGAGGATTTCAGCCTTGGAAGATTCATTGCTCACTCTAATAGAGACCTATTGGACATTACATTGGAGTCAAAAGAGATGGAAAAGTATGTGGAGAGTGCTTGAGGAGGTTTCTGTTATATCCAGGCAGCTATTAGTGGGAAAATATGTTATTCATGGCAGTCCTGTCCAGGTGCTTTGACTCCCTAAGAACCTATTAGCCCACCAGGCCACCACTGATCTTCTTCTTGTCCCAGTGCATGGTACAGTCCACAGGGCATCAGAGCCACTGAGGAGGTGGGTGCAAGCAGGGAAACAAATCCCACTGCAAGGAGCTTCTGGAGATACCATCTCAGCTCTCACCCTGGCCCTCAAGAGGTGTGTCTCTCCACTCTAAAGGGTTAATAAGCAGATAGTCTCCTAGCACTCTGCATTACTAGAATCCTTCTGCACAAGGTGGGAAGAATGGATAGAGCCGATAATGGGATCCACAGCAGGGATCCTGTGATGGGCCCCTCAGGCTCCTGTGAGGGGATGGAGGGGGGTGGGGGAAGGTGGCTGGAGCCCACACCTCCGCCCTTCCCCAGGGACAGCGCAGTGCAAAAGGCTTTTCTCTAATATACCGGCTCAGCCTCTTGGCAACACTCCCTAGGTTAAGCCACTGGGCCTGGTAGGGGAGAGAAATGAGATTACAGGCAAAATAAACAAAGGGAAGTTATAGCTATATAACAGAAACAATAAGAGACTGAAATTATTGATTCTAAAGATGGAAGTGGGGGAAACAGGAGGCTTGGTCAGGTCTGCTCTCATGGAGCTGCAGAAGTCTCCTGCACCCAATCAAGCAATCGGTACAGCCCCAGAACTGCCTGCAAGATGTCTGGAAGGTCTCATCCCAGCCAGCAAGCTTACTGATAACATAGGGCAAGCTAGCATGGAGGAAAGTAATGGGGGAGAAAATAAACCCACCTCTCTGTCTTTTGTAGGACCTCACTGTGGCCAGGTGCAGCAGCAGCTCATCACGGGTAGTGCCTTCTAGAAAGAAATGGAATTTCCCAGTGTTTCCCAGCTACATTTTTAAGGAGCATGTTGTGAGCTTTCGAGACGGCTCATCTGAAATCAGAAATGACTGTGCCTTCCTGATTTTATCAGCTTTCTGGATGTGAAAGTGAACCCACGGGGTTCTACCTCTGGAATCCTTATGCAGGTGGTAGCTCTAAGATGAGGTTGTTGTCTGCTCTCACAGTCAGAGTTGCAGTTGTTAGTGTTCAACCAGAAGTTTTTCTGCGCTGGTGAGCTTTGAACTCTGCAAATACTTCACTGCAAATTGTGTTTCCTTTCAGACCCACAAGTATTTCCAGAAGATGTGAGGAGATATTTCCAGATTTGTGAGGAGAGGGCAGCAGCCAGTTTCCCTATGATATGAACTTTGAAGAAACTATATTACTAAAGTATTGCAGCTACTGTGCCGAGCTGTTCTTAAATGGAGTAATGCTGCACTTGACAACAAGGTAGCTTGTACCTATGCAGTCCTGTGTATTCGTTTGTATGTACATCTAGCCGTGCAGATAAAGCCAGAGGTGTTCCTGTTTGCTGGGAGCTCTCTGCTACTGCAACCTCAGGTCTTGAGCAGCAATTGCTATGCTAAAACCTTCCTGTGATGCTGAAATCCCAGTTTTTCAACATGAAATATTTTAAGCGTTTTCTTTAAGTAATGGCTGCATGAGGAGCAAAAACAGAAGGTAAGTAAAGTGAGGTATAAAATTGCAAACACGCAATCCATTGTCATGCACTAGCAAAGCTAGAAATAGAATAAATACTTCTGGAATGCTGGCTAGAGAGGCAATCTCCTCCGCAAGCAGGTACCTCATGGTTACCCTCCAGCTACTGCTTGGTTTTAATTCCTCCTTCAGATAGGTCACGAGGAGGAGTGACTTGGGTTGTGCCAAGACCTGAAATGGGAGACTGGTGCAAATGGCAGATAGCCAGCAGTGAGGAGACATCTGGCATAAGACAAGGCGCTAAGGTGTGTTGTACATAGTTATGAAACTATTCCACCTTTGTTTTCTGTGTAACGTTATATTTTTAAGAACTGTGCCTGCCTGAGGAGACAGTAGTTGTTTTGTTCTTTGATTTGCTGTAGCCTCGGGGTGTCAAAGTCATTTAAGCACAGAGGGTTGAATTCCGTGTTAAATTATGGTTAGTGGGTCGCAGTATAAATATACGAATTGCATACTTTCCAGCACAACAGTATCCCAGTGATGTCAGTGGAAGTTCACAGAGAGATCGGCATCACTCAACTGAACAATTTGCTCCCTTTTAAGATCACAACTCTCAAGCTCCATATTACCCTCATTCCACCAACTCTTCATTTCAGTTGAGACATGCATTTCTTCCTCTTCCCTGCTGCTTGTTCAAAGCAACCAGCAGTGATGCAGAAATTTATTTAGGTGTATTCATCACCCTGGGAACGTTTCAGGATGCCAGTGATCATGGGTATATATGTATGTAGGTATGTATCAGCTCTGTGGAGTCACGCTTGTGAGCTTTTCTTTATAACCAACAAGTCTAGAAACAAGAAGCAGGATTTTATATCCAGTGTCCCTGGATATGACCTACAGGCTATGTTTGCATCTCCTTAGTGCAGGATGAATGGAGACAAACCCACAGCTCTGTGTAACTGGATGGTTTTTTCCTGCTAGCTCCAGGTCTATTTGAACCATGGGCATGTATATGGAAATAAAATACTACCACAGAACTTTCCCAAGTCTCTCCCACATGGACCCTCTGGTGTCTGATAGTGCGATGGACCGTACTCAGCCTCAACCTTTATCTGCCTGGTTGCATATTTCCATAAAATTGTAACATAATTATTTTCTTTGAAGTCATTCAACACATTTAATGAAATACAGTTGGTTTGTTTGGAAGGGATGTAAGAATGTGAGCAGGAAGGAAGGAAGGAAACAAAAAGAAGGATGTAAAACACTGTGACATGACTAGTTACTGTTTGTGCTGTTCTTAAGACATTCTAAATGCTGACATTATTGTTGGGCTGCTGCCCCCCAGCACAGAGCATGAGTTGCCTTGCACATAAAAGAATGGCTGACTTTCCACATGGGGATGTGTGTTTGCATAAATCTCGGTATATTCATGTCCTTAAATCTCAGCTTCAGCCCTCTTGTCTTGCTCATCCTACCCCCTCCTCCATTTCCTCAGTGTGGGATGCGGATGTTGTGAGAAGATGGTGAGATTGGAACATCGATTTTCTCTTCTCCCTCACAAATGAACAGGAGATTGCTTTTAAAGGTATTAAATGGACACAGGTGGGACTGTAAACTTAAGTGCCTCCACATGGAACATCTGCTGCATGTTCTCCAGTTCCTGTTATCTTTATAGCAGAACTTGATCTCTTAACCCCTTCACAACTGCCTCCCTCAGTACTTGGGCAAAGATGTGCAGTGACTTTTCTTTGATGTACGGAGAAGTCACAATGGATCTCTGTGATCTGACTGGCATATGGTGCAGTGCTTTGAGCTTCAGTGTGCTTAGCAATTTGCACAGGTGGATGGGGGAGGAAGACAAGTGTTGTCCAGGTGTTCTCAGTCTTGCTAGATAAGAGGATTCCAGACATACCGCAATACATCGAATATCCCCATTCTCCCGCCTTCTCCCCTCCCTCCTTCACTCCCCCAGCCCCAGGAAATAGCTTTCTTGGGGGAAGAACATATTTGTGGGATACTCCAAGCCAGTTAATATAACCGTAGACATTTGGGGTGTAAAAGAAATTCTTTGTAAACATTTGCTATGGACCTAAAGAAATTATTTTCCCTTTCACCTCCAGAATCCATCCCTTCTTCCTTATGCTTCTTCCAAGCCTTCTTGCCTTCACATTCAGGTTGGAAACCTGGACCATGTGAGTGCATCTTTAACCTCTTCACTGCTGCTTCTCACTGCTCCACAGCATTTGTGTAACAGAGCTGTGTAGCATTCTCCTTTGAAGTCCTAATGAAGTCAGAGTGGATCCTTGAACGGGGGCTGCAAGCTGGTTGCCAGGTGAAGCATTCACATATCTTTTTCATGTGCTCAGCCTGAAGAAAAAAGGAAAACTTGGATGAAGGTGCACAAAATATGTAGTTCCAAACTAATTTTAATGTAGAATGAGATTGAAATCTGTAGACTCAGAAGGAGGTTTAATATCTGTTGCTGAGTGTACCTAAATGTTAAAACGGTTAATGCCGTATCTGAGAGTTCGTTTTCAGCTGGAATGGTGAACAGAGAAAACATGACATAGAACAGGGGAGAGCTGCATCAGTGGAAACCATGGTTTCTTTTAAAGCTTGGTAGTTTTACCATACGGGAGGCATCCCAGCAATCCAACTTTGCGTAGACAAGGTCCAGCATTATGCCATGGGAGCAATAATGAGACACAATTCTCAGCTATCTGCTTGAATGCTAAGTACATGAAAAATATTACTATTCTGTTTAGCAGGATACACCGCATTATGCAGTTGTTCATACTGAAGCAACTGGACAAGGAAGTGAGCAACGGGGAACAAACAAATATTCCCACACAAAATGAAAAGTACCTCAACTGTCTTTGAAAACCCGTTAGTGCCTCCCATTCTGCTCTTCCTTTGCCAGGACTTTGACACCTGTGTTGCTCTGTTTCAGTAGAATTGATTTGTGGTAAGCATGTGTCTTGTTCTTCTAGTTTTTAGGAATAGATTTGCTTTCTAAGATAGGCATCGGGAAAGCAATCAGTGCTTGCAGGTCCCTAAAAATATGTCCTTCTGCGTTCCTTCCCCATGCAACTTGAACAAGAGTAGATAAAACTCTTCCACAAAGAAGTAGTGTTTTTGGCATTTAGCCATGGAAATACTAACTGATCTGCCAGTTTCCCTCACAATCTGATGGTGACCTTTCTCGATAGGGTGGTTACTACAAAAGCTATGGAATAAAAATGCTCGGATTATCAAAACATTATTGCTGCTTCTATAAAAGGTATTGGGAGAGGACCAGGGTCTGATATCAAAATAGTCCACTCCATCCTATCTTCTCACAGCCCCTGAACTGCTCTTTAGCCACACCCCAAGCATCTTGACATACTTTGCATTGGTGGTCAGGATATTCAGGAGCCTCCTGTGGTGTTTTCCTGCATGCTCTCTTTGCCTTGGATTCATTCCACTACTGTTCCAAGCTTCTTTGTCTTGTGTCATTTCCCTTCTTTCCTTTGTCTTTCAGCTTAGTAAAACACCGTCTAACAAAACCCCACTCCAGTAATTTAAGAAAGTGCTGCTTCATCTCGGAGAAAAATGTACAAACAAACAACCAGGAAGACTCATGTAAACCATCCCATTGCTCAGTATGTATTCCATCAGTTCTCTCCAGCCCATTGTCCAATTTGTTTACTTAGAACACAGCTCTCTTTCAGATAATAAATCTCTTGCTATGCCCATACTTATTGGCAAGGACATGTCATGGCACTTTTCAGGTCTTCAGAGCACTCACAACTGATTCTTCTTAAAGCAGTCCTAGTGTTCACCTGGAGCAGGTGCCCAGGCTGAGGTCCACTGGGATCAAGGACTCAGCCAGAGCCTGCTCCTGGGGTGGGGACTTGGAATGGCTCCTAGGCTCTGCAGTGTAGATGTCTCCTCTGTTACTCTCTGTGCCCAGAACAATGACATTTTTCTTAATTGTTCTCAGTTGGCCCCTTGGTAGTCTTGTCATTTAAAGAAATAATTCTCTAAGAACATATGCCTGGCTGTCATTCGCAGCATAAGCACTGCTCATGAACACTTAATAATTTTGTAAGCTATGTCCATGCTTTTGGTTTGGTACTAAAAAAAATAATTATTACTTAAACAAGAGCTATGTCTGAAAATAACCTGCAGTTTCTGGGGTAACAAACGGGACAATGTTTCCAGAATTGTACTTAAAACAAAGAGAAATTATCATGGCTGGCATGAGAGACAGTGTTCCCAGAGAGAGTTAATTCAGCACAATTTTGAGGGATATCTTATAATGAAACAAGTCTTAGTGGGACATAAAAAGTACCTCCCTTACTGTAAGCCCTGTGAGAGGTGATGAAGCCTCCTGTTCTTTGTGGTAAATGCCTTAGGTCAAAAAGGGCTTAGTATGTACAGGGAGGCATAATTTCGGTTATCCTCCTGTCCTGAATCCCGGCCCTTTTAGTTGTAACAGAAATTCTAAGCCAACCCATACTTTTTGGATTACTTTAAACTCCATCACAGTGCTTTACTTAAAGCACTTTATTTTGAATAGGAGCAGATCCATGAAAGGATTCTGATATGGGCTGAAACTAAATCACTTTCAAGGAAATGCAGCTGGAAGCACGCTAATCTAAAAGCTTCCCAGGGAAAGCAGCACAGGCCTCCATTCTGCTGGGTCTCCGCCCCCAGCTAAAGTGTACCATGGCTCTCTCAGAGCCCTTAACCCTTGCACTGCAGCATTGCCTCACCAGCAATATGCAGGGGATAAAAATAAAACAGAAACAGTGTTTTCTTTCAACACCATCTCTGTGTTGCACGCAGTTTTCATCTAGTTATCTGGGTAGAGGATGGAGGGGTTGTTTCGGCTTTCACAGACTTTATGTGTTGAATTGCAATAGTAGCTCTAACCCTGGGATACAAGTTAGGGCCATTTCTGTTGTGGACTCTTCCTTTGAATCCCAGTAGGGATGACACAGTTTATGTTACATTTTATAAGGCCTCTCATTCCCACCTGCCCCGCCTTGTGCAAGTGTGCAGCTGAGGCTGACGTGTGTGAGGACAAGTTGTGAAGGAATTTTTAAGAAGTATTTCAACTGTTTATTAAAGGATTAGAAAAGCAGTAACTAACAGAGTGTATGTTTTAGTTGGAAACAAAGCCAGGCAATGACATGGGGATTGGAAGAGGGGGAAATGCCAATATGTATATAGATATATATTTGGCAATATACATAGAGTAGTTCATCCTTCCCACATCATTTCCATAAGTACTCTTTTTTGAAAATAAAGGGGGCAAGGGAGGTGATCTGTGTAGATGAATCTGGGTCTACCCAGGCTGTGAAGTGGCAGGGATTTGTTTTGCTTTTCCCACATATGATTTATATACCTTTCTTTTTTCATTTTCTCTTATTACCACCTTCAAACCAGCTATAGCCTACACAGCTATCAAGCCTCCTGCTCTCAGTGGACTCTTTCAGGATTCCAGGTAGTGACATGTCTTCCCAAAAGGTAGATCAGAGTTTCTTTTTCTTCATTTGAATGTAAGGCTTTAAGACTGCAGGAGGGTTCATTTTCCACACCTAAAGAGCATCGTCCCCCCACCTCCATTCTAGCCAGCTGAATTTTTTGTCTGTGGAGAATCAGAATCAATCACTTGTACTGGGACAGATAAACTACCTGAACTGCTTCAGTTCCTAGCCTGGTGTATTAACATTAACCAGTGTTCCTGAAGATTTACTTACTACATCTCCTATTGAGCAGTTCCTGCTGAGAGCAGCAACCTTGGGCAAGGGGATGGGACAGGTGGATCAGGGGATGCCCCGTGATTCAGCTGCCTCAGTAAAATCCACCTTCAGCAACAAGAGGGAGCCTTCCAACCCCGCTGTAGTCCCAGCAGCTGAGACAGTGCTGAATATCTTTCAACCACTTTTGCCTGTGGAAATCACAGATTACATTAATGAGCTTGCTAAAGTCAATCCTTGGTTTAATTCAAAACAATTTCTAAAGGCACTAAAGCCTGTTTTGCCCTAGAAACAGCAAAAGTAGAGAAAACAGTAGCTGGCCAGGTGATTTCATGCTGTGTCAGGTGATGCACTTACATTTACTTTGAGAAGTGTTTGTATACTGTTTGACTTTTAGCCAGCAAAGATAAGCCCACATTCAGGACTGAAAATCAAGGTGCTAATGGAGTTTTCCAGTGTTATAATTAATAGATTCAACAAAAAGGGCAGCAATGGGGACAAGGTTTACTTCAAAAACTAAAGCAGTTACATGACCTGTTTTGAATCTGCTTTTATACTCACATATATTAACTTGCATATCTTCATAAAAGCCTGTCCAAATGCATAGATATAGAAAAGATCCACTGATATAAGATGTACATACATGAATAACACCATATTATATTCTCAAATGCCAGAATGTCTGATTTTCTGTACTACTTCATCTATTACAATCCTTTTTAAATTTTCATTGCATTCTGAAATGAGGCTGTCAGTCTCTGTTACCTTTTGCAAATGTGTTTCACAAATTTACATAAAAGCATGTGGAGTTAAAAGAAAAAGGTTTGCTTAATTAGTGGACTATGAATTATGTAGCAAAGAAGAGCCATGTTAGGCCCAAAAAACAAAAGGGGGAAAAATAAATTTTGTTACTGATACCTGTCAGGACATTATTGTTTAGTCAGAGGGAGAAAATTAATTTATTTGATATATGAATAGTTTTCCTGCATGCTTACAGTGAGGTCACGTACTCTTATCATGGAAAAAAATAGGAGTCCAACTTAGAAGTGACACTACAGGTACCCTGCCATCAGGAGAATAATCCTACCATCCTTCCCCAAACAGCCTTGTGCTTCCATTGATGCTTGTGCAGACACGGTGTCATGTCCCTTGAGAAGAAGCTGCTGGGGAGGGCGTGGGAGCTTGTGGAGAGAGCGGAGCGTGGCTCAGCCCTTCTGGCAGCACCACGGGGCTTGTCTGCTGTTAACCTGGTGGCCAAACCGCGCTGTAGCTCCCTGCGTAGCCACGGGCATGCTGCAACTCCTTCACCTTCACCTTCACCCTTTGCTTCCGTTCCCCTGTGTTTTAATTGCTCGTGTTCTTACATAACTTTGGAAGGAAAGTCTGTTACCGTTTACCAAAGTTGCTATTTTTCCCCTCTGGACTGTTTAGAAGCCACAAAGATGAGAAGGAGCATCCAATTCCCTCCCGTTAAGAAGCTGTCCTTTGAAATGTGCTTTGCTGCCCTTGCCTCAGCTCAGATGCTCCCTCCAGAGAGAGCGCTGCGGCTTTAAGGCCCTCGTCCCAGATCCACAGCACACCCACGTATTTGTCCTCTCTTTGCATAGCCAGTGCCAAGCGGTGACATCTACTATAGTCTCTGGGACACGCTGGTCTCTGCAGCGCAGAAAAACGGGGGCGAGGGGGAGGGGGCGGCTGAGGGAGAGCACAAATCCCGCTGTGTTCCAGGAGGATGAGTCACTTCCTCGCACCAGCTCTGTGATGCTTTATTTATTGCCGCTCCACTGATATGAAGGCCGGCTCCCTTGTCCCTCTTCGGCATCCCTGGACTCGGCCACCCCATTAATCAGGCGGGGCCATTGGGGAGTGCACGGGGAGCGGGAGTCCTGCTCGCTGGTGGCCTTTAGCTGTCTCCAGTTCAATGAAATTACCTTGTGTGAAGACTTGTTTTATGAGAGATTGGTTTATTTGTAACTAAACTACTTCCTCCATTATTTGATAAGCTCAAATATTTGCTACTGATAGTCGGAGAGTGTCACATTTATTATCCCGTTTCAGGCATTGCTTAACTCCTTTGTATTAGGCTTTTTTTAACCCCTTTGAAGACAGCAGAAAGCCGGCAGGAAAAGTCTTATTCCTCTCACTTCTGCTTCAAAAAGAATTGGAGTTTATTCTGTAAGGGATGTGGCTTGATTAAATTAAATTGCTTTGCAGTAGTTCTTTACATGTTTAACACAACACTTAAAAGGGCTGACTCATGCTCTTTTTTAGAAATCCAAAGTAATAGAAAAGTGAGCCATGTCTTTTTCTTCCCTCATATATTGTAACACTTCAAGGTTTAGACATACGTGGACATGAAGCACCATGGTCTCAAGGATGGGGCGTGAATATCATTACTAAGTCCTGTTTGCTATCTTGCCCCAGTGGCTATGACACTTGTGACCCATTTGTACCTCGATTTGTGTTTTATTAATTCTGGTTGAAAAACAGGTTTGCTTAGCTTTTTAAGACACCGGATGGCTTTGGAAAATTAAAAGCCCTACAGCCCTAAGATGTAAGTAACCCTTTTACAAAAACTTACTGCCATACACTCTCAAGTTTTCCTCTTAGAAGAAAATTTTTTCTTTTAGAATATATTTATATTTCTTTTAGGATATATTTAAAATATTTTTCTTTTAGAAGTCTTTCAGACTTTTTTTTTATTTTTCTAGAGGTCAAGGGGTTATTATCTATTTGCTTCTGAGGATTCCAGCAGTAGATCGCAATCCCAATACAAAAAGATATTTGTATATGTTAGGAGGAGAAAAATTACTTAACTATAAAGCCATCTTTAGGAACCCCATCTGACTTCCCAGTACTTCTTACAGAACTTTTGTGGGTACTTGATGTTCCAGTAGTGTACATGCTTTAATCAGCACTGTCTTGCCTAATCTGAGCATTTCTGCCAAGACCACAGACTTCTACATCACTATCCCCCATAAATGTATGCTCAAATGGAGACAGGGCAGAGAAACAACCACTCTTTTACCAATAAAGAGAAATAGGAGTTTGGGATTTGGGGTTGAAAAACAGAGAGACTCTTGAATCCCATTTGGTACCTTCACAGCACCCCAGGTTCAAGACCTTAAGAGGCCTGAAGCCAGAGGAAAAATCTTTAAGAGAAAGCCCATTCCTGTCACACTCCATGGGGAGTGTGGTTATATTTCTGTAGTGAAAATTAGAGAATGGTCATTATTCTTTAATGGGAATGCTGTCATTCCAGGACTGCTGACGCATTTTGCACAGAGAGTTTTCAAGGCATTTCTGTTGCAGCCAGCAGGCTTTGGGGAGAAGCTTTGGGCTGGGAAAACTGTGCCCAGAACATGCAGTGTGTTTGAACACAGGAGCAAATTGCTCTATTTGTGCTTATCAGGGGCTCCTGTGAGCCAGTCCTGTTGCTCACAATCCAGTACACTAAATCCCATCTGAAATTAATGGGACTACTCCTATTAAAAAAAAAAAAAAAAAAAAAAGGTGAAAGGGTTGATCTACTGAGAACAGGATAGGATGAGACTGGTCGGAAATCTCCATCCTGTGGAGGAAATAGGAGTTTTGAAAAAAATATATTTAAAGCAGATTAGATAAAAATAGACAAGGATTTCATTTTCTCAATCCTTCTGAAGTACACACATGAGTGAATTTATAAAAAAGTTTAGACATGTGAATATTCAAGCGGAGCTTTTAACCATGCTGAAACTTTATTGTCCCTCAAAGTTCAGAGAAATTAATTTTGTTTCTCATTGAGTTACAAATGATTGAGGGAAAACGTGCTAACTCAGAAGGAAGTAATGGTTCATTCCACCTCTGACAGATGTAGAGATGAATGCAATCACTTGTGCACTTACAATCAGATACAGCAAGCGCACTGCACATGGCTCGGTGTCTGGTGTTAAGGCTATCTGAAATGATGAGGATATATAGCGCTGACTTAGGATTGTGGCCTTCCAGAATCTCCTCAGGGAAAATCAAGCCTTTTGCAGGTGGCTGAGTTGATTTCTAGCAAAGAGCCTGCTGGTGAGAGTCCAAATTGGCTGTTTCAGCTGAGGTCTGCTCTGGAAGTCAGGGAGTGAGAACTGAGCCTGGGGAGATTGAAGGTTCATTAAATGTGTGTTTGTCTTGGACTTTTGACATGAAGATGCTGCTGTTCCAGATGCAGCTGAACTCTTAAGGCTTTGGACTTCTTAGGAGTTATAGGGGGAGCAAAGCTTCAGCTGTGATTTCTGTACCACAACAGAAGCTCACAGAGACAGCATTCTTCTTTGACATACCAGTTTAAAATAAATGCATTGTAAAATCACAATAAGTTGGATTTTTACAAGAATGTGTTCTTTAGGTAACTGCAATTTTGAAATCAGATATGCAGTCTTTCACCATGAGCTCGTTAGAATACAGTTAAGCCGAGATAATTGGTGAATTTCTTTTTCATTCTATTTTCAAGGCACAGACTTATAATTCTTGGTGTGAAGATACTAGCATATAATCAGCAATTGCAAACCAAAATAATTTCCAAAACTTACATGCAAATTAAAGTACACATACTTTTGTGTTTTGCTATTGCTCAGACAAATGTTCCTCTCTTAAAACACTTAGATTCCTCAGGCAGCAGATACCTGCTCTCTGTACTGATGATTAATTCAGTCAAAACACCAGCTTGGTAATTCCTTGAAAGAATTGGGTTCTCTCAAAGAAATTATTTTTTATTTGATTATAACCAAAAACTCCTCTAAGTACCTAATTTTTTTGTAGGTGTGAACTATATTGTTGCAATTACTAAAATAATTCTCTGCATGCTTCTTCCAGACACCATCTATATTTGAAACTTACTGAATGGGAACTGATTTATACCTTCAAAATATGAAAGCATGGTTTGTTGAGCAGAAAAAAAATCATGTCCAGTCCTCTGTCCACATTGCTAAATCATTCTTTTCCAAAAAATAGGGTGGGTAGGTCCTACATATGATTAAATATAGCCCTAAGTGTTTGCTGTTTGTGCTCATCCCTGCATCATTGTATTTTTTTCTCCTGACCCATGACTAGTACTGAAAAGTTATTTATTTACTTCTCTGATAGTTAGAAATCTTCTGGTTTTTCTTCTTGTCCAAAAATAATTTATACTAAGTTTTGCTTGTGCCACCATTATCTGTTAGTTTTTAAAAAGTGCTTTTCCACGGATGGTGTTTATCTGCTTGCCTCTTTCTAAATAATGTCTGGATCTGCACAGGCTTAGCCTTTGTTTTGAGAATCTGAATGTTCTTCCAGCTGCATCTGATTCTCAGGGAGAAATTTATTTGACTGACCTTCTCTGTTCAGCAGATCTGCATCCTTGCAGGCATAAATACCTGTTTGCACTTGTTCTTCTTCGCCGACTGTGTCGGAACTCTTATTTCACAATAAAAAAATATGATAACCAGTAGTGTGCAGTCTTCTCTGCAAATGGTGGAGGGTAATTGCCCACAGCCAAGAAGACACAGCCTAACTTGTTAGCTTCTCATGTTCAGCATCTGTCTGGAAGCAAGCACTTTGAGTTCCTGAAGGAGACACTTGGTCCACTACCCCAGACTCAGATGCCTTCAGCACCTGTTGTTACACAGCTTTGAATCGTGAACCATACCAGTATTTTATGCCGCTGTTCCTAAAACTCGGGTCTTTACCGTGACTTTTATCTGTTTCATGGAAGACAGTGACTGACAGGACTTGATTCCTTAGTGTCCTAATATATGTTCAGCTTCCTTTCACCCTGGTGGGGCAACTGCTGGAGGGTTGTTCATTGGCACTTAGCTCTGCCTAGATCTAAAACTCTTTATATTTTTAGGACTTGAGCCTTTTCACATCAGAACTGTGTCCTGTCATTCATGTTTGCAAAAGAATTTGTCACTAAATCACATGGGAGATTCATATTGTTAGTAACTGTTAGTCTGGCTACCATCTGAGGTTATCTAGGAAAAGAAGAGGGTTTAGAGTCCACACAGAGGTCAAGTGTTCTGTTGACTTTTATTTCAGCTAAAAATGTCTTAAGTAGTGTTGGGAGAAATTTTCAGCAATTTGATAATGTAAGTGTCCTGCCAAAAAAACCAAGAGTCACAATCTACAAGTCCTACGTGGCAACAAGTGCATTGGCAGCCCAAGATAAATATCATAAACCAAATGGAAAGAAAAGGTGTGATGAGCTCATGATCTCTTCTAGAGAGAGAATTTTGGAAGGAATTATGGAAGAAAAGATGATAAAGAAAGTGGGGGAAAGAAGATGTGATTTGGCTTGGAATATGAAATAAGTAACATCTAAATAGGTGAACTCTAAGTATAGCGTCATGAACAAAACCTACTTAAAGACTACTTGCCTAAGAGAAAGTAGTAAAATGAAAACAATGTGTTACAAATTTTGGTCAAAGATGCAAGGCAGAATACTCTAATGTCAATAGAATTCATATATATATATTCAAGGACACAGTTTTATCCATGATTCATCTATGGTTTATTTAAATGTTTTGTTTAGTTTGTTGTTTTTTGGTGTGGTTTTTTTTTCTTTCTTATGAACCATGGTAAAATATGAAGAACTTAAACCTTTATATTTGAATTTATGACATATGTCATGAAATACTGGAACATGCTTTACTATTCACTTTCCATAGTGGAAATCCTTGATCCCTTTAACACTGCCTTGGGAGACCTGTTCTCCTGTCTTAATTTAGGTTTTATTACATCTTTGTACACTATCAGCACAGTAATAAAATTGATTTCATCTTCATTATTTTAAAATTATGTTTGGAGACACTGTTTCTCATGAAATATTCTAGGGCTGCAAATTGCACATGATTTGATCTGCCAGAAATTTAAGGAAATAAAAAATCACCAGGTCCTTTAGGGCTGGCTGCTTCTTCCATTGGAATCACTGGGAATTTTGCCTTTGACTTAAGTGGGAGTAGGATCAGGCCCTTAATGCTGTGTATTTACTTTATTTAGGCCAAAAGACACACAGACACAGAGAAGATACTGTTCAGTAGTTGCAATTTTAGTCAGTAAGTTTGTGCTTGCTGGCAGTATGGCACCTCTCACAGAGAAAAATATTACAGGGTTAGGGAGTGTTTTTGGCAATATACGTATTATAGCATGAGGCAAAACAGCTACAGTTATGTTTTCAAAGATGTAATGAAATTTTAGCTGCTAGCCTGAGAAGTTAGTTGGAAATGCTAGACTGAAAGCCTGTATAAGTCTTGTTGGGAAGTGGCTGATTCTTAATTTCTCTTTTTTGAATTTTTTTTTTATTATTCTTTATGAATTAAATCTGTCTGGGTGACAGACAGGAAGGTGCATCTTGAGATGTAGATTCATTTCCAGGGGTCTGCCCTGGACATCCTGTGTGACCTCAAACCAAGCCTTTAATCTCTGCATTGCTGTGCTCTGTTTGTAAAATGTGGATAACAATTCTTCCTTTCTTCTGTCCCTAGCCCTGCCTGCTTAGCCTGTAAGCCCCTCGGAGAACAGACTGCTGCTTACCCTCAGTGCCCTTCCTCCCAGATCAGGGCCTTGCCTTTGGCTATGACCAGAATGTTTAAAATAGCAAAATAATACTCACTGCTCCTTATTTTTACATGCAGATATTGAGCTTTAATACAGTTTAATTTCAATAGGTTTTTTTCCTTTGGGTGAGTGTGTTGATGTTTGTCTGACTGACTCACCTGCCTACCATGAGAGTTGGCATGACTTCAAGCCTACAACTGGCCTTTCACAGCTGCTGCTTTCTACTCTAGCCTCTTCTCTGCCTGGGTAGGGTTGCTGACAACTTCCATTACCCTCAGGTAAAAATGACTTTGCATATATAAATAATCTGTGTATGCGCAATAGCTCTTATATATCTAGAACACATGAGACCTGCTGTGCATCTGTGAACTAAGTTATACTTGTCTGGAGAGCCCTGTTTGTGCTGAACATTGGAGGCACCATATGTGAACTTATCAATGGCAGGGCACACACCACAGGATCTGACACTGCACCAGACATGGTGCTCAGCCACTGTTAATTCGTGGAGAAGTGTGAATCCAGTGCGTCCAGGATGCATTGAATTTCCTGCATCTGCTTAACTCACCTGTGTTTGAGCAGCAAACCAGAGGCTGGTAACTGGTGAGTTTATAAAAGTATTTAACAGCTCTAAATCTGCTCTCTGATGTACCTTCACACTTCACTTCATATATGTATATGAAACACCTCAGTAAAATCAGTGAGCCATATTCATGCATAAAGTTTCATTTGTGGCTTGGGGTCAATAGGAACATGTGGGTGTGTTACATTTGCTCTGAAAATGTTTCTTGGATAAGCTCTCCAAAGATTTTTAGGAAGGGTGAGGTATCTTTTTTTCTGGATCCTAGCCTAGGATCCTGACAAGATGGATGGTGACATACTTTACCGTGCCATGAATGGTGGTGTTCTGGGTACATGCTAAGGAACAGCTCTGTGTGCCAAAGGAAGGAGTATGAAAATTTGAAGCGCTCTTATTGAATGGAAGTGTTTCCATGACTTAGTTAATATGATTTCACTATAGCCTTGTGAGAATTTTTTTTTTTTTTTTTTTACTATGACCCTAAATCATTTCATTTTACATAGGTGTAGGGAAAAGAATCAGATCTAATATCACTGAAATAAAAATCCAGTTTCTACTAGAGCCTTTCTGGAATACTGAGGTCATACCTGGATGTGCTTTGATTCATAGAAGAATGATACAGACATTTTCATGTACCCCCTCCATATCTCATGCTGTTACATCTGTTGGAAGTACTGGAAGGTCCAGTTGTTTATTTCTGGGTCACCCAACTCATGAATTTAGAAAATGAGGATCTTTTTTTTTAAGATTCCATCTGCCTATGAACCAGGCATCACAGTCCTTAGGTCAGATGCCAGCTGAGAATAATGGGGAGAGATCATACAGGTCCCAATTCAACCCAGGAGATTGGTACCAGAAAGAGAGGCAGCACAATATCCACAGGCTGTAGCACAATGATTTCATTGATGTCTTTGAGCACTGTTTCTTCCACAGATTACTGACTTGATCTAGCGAAAAAGCCAATTTGCTTAATGTATTTTACAGGCAGAACAGAACCAGCCTTTCTTGAGGGAGAAGAGAAATCAATTCCTATCCTTGGTGGTTTCCTTATCTCTGCGTGCATGCCAAGTGGGGACAGGATAGACATCATTGCCTTACATGTCACAGGTTAACATTAAACAGGATGGACCTGGTGCTCAGAGAGATTTCTATTTACTGTAAATTATTTTAGAGGGTTGAGTGTGGCTTTGACTGTGCAAAGACTACTTGATTGCCTAGGTGCTACTCTGTGATGAGGCCACAGATATACATGCATGCATCCGAGCTCAGTAACATATATATCAGGTGCCTTATCAACATTTCCAGAGTCCCCAGAACTATGCAAAAGATATAAATAAAAGTGTAGTGATGGTGGTGTGGTTTTTTGACTGAAAACATAAGAGTTCTTCAACCCCAACAATGCAATGTTAAATGATCGTATGTCTCTGTTTCATTACATAGACCTTACCATAAAAATGCAGAATCCATAGGCTCCAAATGGATATCTGGGTGAGGTGATTTTTCCTTGCATTAGTCTTGAAAAGAAAATTGTTTATTCTTTCGTTTCGTACATAAAAACATTTTATATTCTTGGTATGTTCAGGAAAAAGAAGCACTAAATATGTCAGAGCATTAGATTTTTCTGTAGGTCAAGAAGTTGTTGTTGTTACCTAGTGTGTAACAGAAACCTAGAACCTTATTCTCCCGTTTCTGGAGTTACAATTCATGTTGCTTTTTCCCAATAAAATAGGCTTGATGACCTTTAGTTCCAGTATCTGAGGCTGTCAGCTTTGACAGAAAAGATTTGTACTCAAATTGTGATAAGAACTGGACTCTCACAGATTCACTTGCAAAATCTTTCCCAGAAATATTTTTCTCTCAGTAAGAATTAGAAGTCCAGCTACCATGCACACTGCAAAGAGAAATGAAGTTTCCCATGCTGAGACCTGATGAGTGACTGACTATATGATCACTAGTACAGAAATTCACCAAAGTCACCTAATCTTCCATTTAGTTTGTGACAACTACCAATTCTTAGCAGGAGTCGTGTGAGCAGCCTTCATTTGTTCTAGTCAAGCTCACTAACAGTGTAGTCATTGTGCATCATCAAAATTTTTCAAGGAATATACCTGCTATGCTTTTTTGGTGTCTCTTCTGGAGTGAAAAGCATGTTGCTGTAAAGAACTTTACACTAAGCCCATTTTCCCTGTCCTCATTTTATTCTTCTGTATTCAAAGATGTGTCTGTATTCCTAAATAATTCTTTCCACTTGACAGTGTTTTCACCTTTCAGGCATTTGTGTGCTTATGTCTCCACATTTAGGAGTCCTGGCCCTACAGGCAAGATTTTCTGGTTTTGCTACAGAAATTCAGTGAAGCAAAACCTGGCAGCTTTGCTCAGTTCTGTACATGTACAGTACTTTAGGTCTTCAGTAGTGTAGCTGCAGGTTTTACCTTGTATGATACCATAGCTTTCACAGTAACTTTCATTGCTTTTGGCATATTCATGTTCAATATTCTTCATAAACTATTTATCTAACCTACCAAGGAATACTTTGTGTGACAAGCTACATTTTAGTCTATATTTTTTTCAGGTAAACTTGTCAAATGTGCTTGCTTTTCTAAGTACTGTCTGTCTCTAAAGTAATAAAATTAGTTATGGCTATCAGTTTTCCTGATTTGTGTTTATTCTCCTTAAAGATAAAACTAAGAGGGGAAGTAAAAAAAAAAATCCTTCTTTTATTCCAGTAAAACATTTTTCAAAATTGCATTCAACAGCTCACTTGTAAAAGAGCCGTGTGCTTCTGGAAGGAAGCTCCCAAAAAATGCTTGGGAGCTTTAAATCCCTACAGTCCCTGAGTCCTATCTCAGCAAAATGGATTTCTGTGTGCATTTTCATTTGTCATCACTGAGCTACATCGCCATTTCTAGTTCTGAACCCAGGTTAACCCAGAGGTGCATGTCTGTGATTTTGTCCTGTGTTCATTAAAATAAAATATAAGGACAATGGGTAGAAAAAAAGATTTGAAGATTCTGATATTAAGGAAAGTTCTAAAGAGAAATCTGTTGGTGTAATTAATTCAGCAAATGCTGAAATGCTGCCTAGTAAGAGTATACTCCGTTTACTTTCAATATGAATACTGCAGCATTAGCACCTCTGGCATACTAAGCCAATTTGTATTCTTTGCAATCTAATGCTTCATCAGGTTTGTATTACATGTAAGTAAGTCTAGTGTTCAAGTCCTTAGAAATTGTCAGAGTTAATTAAACTAATCAGTCTTGTCCAGATTTCTGTATTAAACTGTGTTGTTATCACCCCCAAATGAATGTGCAAGAGACTCCACTGAAGATAGCTTTGGAATAACTTGCCTGTAGAGACAAGATATTCTGAATATTTCAATGTAGCAGGTATGTCTTTTGCTATTCAATAGGACAGTTTAAACTGTGTAGTGTAAGGTCATTTTTGCTTTGTCCTTTTATACATAATGCTGAGCCTCTGCTCTCTACAATATCTTATGCCAGTAAAGTTCATAGCCTAATTATGTATAATTTGAAAGGGAATTTCCTTTTCTCAATTTTTGGTTTGTTTTTTTTAACATAATGACTCCTTCCCCTGTATTATCAAAAAGAATGAAAAGAAGTGATTGGTATAATCTCCCTCTGAAGTTTATTTCCATATTTTTATCATATCGCTTCTCTTTGTCATAACTGCATTTCCATTCTGAAGCTCATTTTTCTAGTCTTTTCATTGAGTCTGCTTTTGCTGTCTATAATCTTGATGGTACATTTTGTTTTTTCTGGATTATAAAAAGTGACCTTTAAGTAACTGGTTTTCAGTCATGAATGTTTGAATTAGATGAGATTATTATTTTACTTAATTTTTTTGCAAGCAAGAACAAATTAAAATTTTATTTACTACTTTGATTAACAGGTATTAGCTAGACATCTGTAGAAAATCTATAGCATTCAAGGTTTATTTTTTTATCAGTGGCATAAACTTAGCAACTCTCATGCTCACAACTTTGATACTTGCTGTAGATTTTTCAGGTTACCCTGTGAAATGAGAATTACATACACAGTGCTCTCTCAGGCAGCTGAAGGTCAAAAACTTCTGTGCTATCTCTCCTAAAGTTCATGAAGCTTTTGAGGTGAGTCAGATTAGCTTTCTTTTTTGAGTACCTAAGCATGTATAAAACAAGTTTAAAAATGAATCAAGTGTTTATTTTTATCGAGCATATATATAATTCTGTCACTGTGATTATCACACTTAATTATTCACTGATAGAGTCCAAGGCACTGGTAAAGGAATTCCAAAGCTTTACTGGTGTGTGAAGCCGGCTCCTGCTATGGGTAGTGTGTGCCCACCCACATGTGTACATTCAGATGCAGTTTTGGGTCACAGGAGTACTATTGTGTGACGAAAAACATCAACTGGGGTTCAGCCACAGCACACTGACTCTGTGTACCCACCTTTGGAGTACTCTCTACTCTTTGTGATGAACATTTGCACCAAGAACACCGATATTTTTGTTTCCTTAAGGTCTACAAGAACTGACTGTTACTGTGCTCTGAGGCTGTTTTCAACTTTTTGTCTAGTACGATTTTTTTTCCCACATCATTGTTGCTCTCATGTTCAAGTTAAATCACACTTTCCTTTTTGTAAATAACAAGAATATGATAATGAAGTGCAAAATGGAAAAAAAGCATTGCTCGTTGTGTCATTTTCCAAGCTTCAGAAACATATTTGGCTTAATGCATTTAATGGAAGTGTTCTGCAGCCTGGCCTCCATGGTGCTGCAGCAGTTTAGTCAGAGAGTTTAGAGTCCAGCATCCTCAAAGTTTCACAGAGGACACCCTCACCTACCCAAAACCACAGTTATGGCATTCCTGTAGGCATATACATAGTGAGAGAGGGTAAGAGCGAGGAACCTGAATTCCTTGGTACGAATCTCTGACTTCCAGCCGGTTGGCAATAAGAAAACCTGTACTACCACTTGCATGTGTGTTGCCTCAACTTCAACCCTTAACCTCTTGCTGGTTCCCTGAATCATCATCTTGATGCATGAATATACACCTTTTTCTCCTTCTGTATGAGAAAATGTTGGCTGTGTGTCAGGGGTTTGCCAAGGACACTCTACTTCTTACTTGGACTTTTCCTCAGGAGGAGGTGCACCTGGAGCCACAGCTCTGCAGGAGGGTATAGCAGCTTCTGACTGGGAGATTCACGTGTGGAGGAGGGAAGTGTGGAAAGGATGGAGAACTTCCATCACTATGATATGATTGGGTTGTCCATAACCTGCAGGGGCACACCATAATTAGGCTGGAAAGAGTTTAAATTTCTTCATCCAGACTCCCTTTTACACCTATTTTTTTTGCCTCCATCTGCCTTTTTCTGAGGTTTGTTTTTCTTGTTTCTTATGGCTAAGTTTCCCACTCTGTGTTGGATTTCAGCCAAAGCATGCTTTTATAGGCTGGGAAGAACTTTTCCGACATTACAGACTGGCATCTAGTGGGTGTGTGTTGGTTGTCTTCCTAGGAGCACATTGGAAGCCTGTCTAAAGAGGGGATGTTACTTTATTGGAGGTTCTTTATTGCAATCATAGAGTTGATGATTCTAAGAAGATAATTGAGGTAGTTATAATTAATGATGCTTCCCATCCCTCATAAATATTTTGCCTCTCTTTATGCACGATGTCTGTGGTTTTAATATTTTTTAATTGCTTTCTGACAGTTCCTGGCTATCAACTTTTATTTCATTTAAGTGTTTCAACATTACAGTTGTCCATTTCTTTCATTACCTTATGGCTTTTGTTGCTGAAGCCAGCATTATACTGTTCCAGAAAGGTCCCGTTATAGTTTATATCACCATCTCTATAAAGATGCTCTTAAAATCTTGACTTTCAGATGGCTTTTGGACAGCCTTTTCTAAGGTCTCTCTTATTTCTACCAAAACTGAGTCTGTCACCTTGGCTTGCTGGGTTCCTCTTTACTTTTATTGAGCTCAAACTTTTATGCTATTTGTAAAACACCAAAGTGAAGTGCAAGTGGACTGCTTCATATTCAATCACCATTCTTTCACCCTTTTGGTTTAAGCAATCCTACAAGAAATTAAAATTTCCTAACAACGCAGCTCCTGAGAATATTAGACACAAAAAACCTGTCTGTGGTGTCAAAGTGTCCTTCTCATACAGGAATATCAGTAAAAGCATTTGCTCTTGTGCTGTTCCTCTACTGTGGAGGGCTACCCACTGAGATTACATATCAGAGATTTTTAAAAATACTTAGATATCTTTAGATGTTTATTGATGATTTTGCTGCTGCCACTGTTTTTTATGTCCCCATTTAAAAGGAGATATGACAAAAAGCAAGAAAATCAGATGCATGTGTTTGACATATGAAAGCCATTGGATTCACTTTCTTTTACCAAAGGTGATGGCAGGAAAATTATTAAAAATTCTGTTGTCTACACAGTAGACTTTTTTTTATATTGGTGACTTAACTGGGATTTTTTTTTCTTTTTAATGCTGCTATAAAAGATATGGACATAAAATTCTTCCACTGATATTTTTTTAGTGAGGAACTCTGTTGTGTGACCAATAAGCTACAATATTTACAACTCCAACTTGCACAACTTGATGTACATTCACAACTAGAAGGTTCTGTAAGAATTTTGCTTTTGTTTTCTATAACCCTCAGTTTTATGTCACCAAGATCATTAAATTTATGACATTAATTCCATATGTTCAAAATGTTGGCAGAAAATACAGTACCTTAAATCCCATAGAAAAAATATGATACAGTTAATCCATAAACTTCTTTAACTTTCATCTTCTAAACCGGGGAAAAGTCCAGTAGTACTCAAGTGATTTTACCAGATCCTTTTTTTATTGCTATTCACACTGCAGTTCCAGGGAAATAGTACACATTTCTAGGAAGTCCTTATTACCAGTTTCAAAGAAATTTTTTTTTAAACCTTGAAGGATTTGAATATTGATTCTATAAAGACAAAAAAACCACCAGGATATCAAATACAATCAATGAACTGTTTCTGACAGACGATAATTTGTTTGCTAATGAAAAGGTTTAACTCACCACAGCATCCTTCTTTATGTGAATGACTTTATGCTCTTAAGTAGCACTTTGTTTAAAGAATATTTTTTGACTGTTTCCCAGGTACACATCTTAATAATGGAAACTGTTGGCGCTTCTTACCTCTAACATTTATATGGAAGAGCTGGTAAAAATTTGGCCTTGTCTACACCTTGGATATTGCCTCTGACTTGATCTGTGTGTATGTGGACTCATACACTGCCAGTGTTATTGGCATGTCAAATCAGAGGAAAGGGATGTAATGGGCTTTCAAACCCATGCTGCCAAAGTGAGCATCCAGAAGGTCATACTGAAGAAAATACATGCTACAATGCGCAGAAAATGTAGTCTGACTCACTGATGAACCTGTTGCTTCCTTCTTCAGATGCTTGGGGCAGGAAGTGGAGGACAAACTTCCACAGATCTTTTTTCCAGAGAAGGGCTTCTGAACCCTGTCCAGAGATAATGTCTGGTCTGACCTAGGAAGATGTCCCTGCATTCACCAGAACACCTTATCTTCTTTTCTCCTTTGCCTACATATAAAATAGAGCTTTCCACATTCACATGGGACAGACCTGCACATAAGACTGTACACTGTTTTTATTTTTGTTCTGGGCTAAGAGGTCAGATGCCTACGTTTTTCCTTGATGTTTTAAAATACACATTTTTCATCTGTATTTGTTTCTAGACAGGTTAATTTTTTACAATAGCAACTCAAACAGCACAGGTTTTGAAAAAATGTAAAGGTTTTGCATTATATTAGGTCCATCTGTAAGTGGAAAATACATTGGTTTGTACATTTTCAATGAATCAGTTTTCCAAAGTAAAAAAGCAAAGCGCAGATTTGGAGGTTTCTGAAACTTGTTGAGAAAATTCTGAACGGCCCTGTGTAACAGTAACTTCAACTTGACACAGGCCAGTTGTTCTTGTTCTTTATTTCAGGCTTCTTTATTACATGCACCTGTTTCAACTAACTCGTAGCTGTTTCTGAAACTCCTGACTGGCCTGCAGCCAGGACGCTCTGCGTGTTCCCACAGTTAATATGATCTAGGTCTTTAGAGGGTTCGTGGGGATGGGGGTTATATGAAAGTCCAGACTGATAAAAGCTTTCCCCTTACCTCTGCTCAACAATAGATTTACCTGTTTACTTCTGGTCTCACTACCAAAACTTTTTGGGAGAAGAGGTTGTTCTTTGAAATCCTCTTCTGTCCAGGTTGCACTTAAAGTTCATGAGTTAAGGGGAGTTTTGCACTGGTTTGGATTTCATTACAACCAGTTCATGCCATTCTGGACTAATCCTCTCTGTCCAGTTCCACAGTAAAAAATGTGGGTCTCTAATGACATCAACAAATAAAAATAACCAATAATTTAACAATAAGTGCATTATGCAGTTGAATGTTAATGTAAAGATGCATTTTCTCGTTGCAGTGTCACGTTGGTTCTGCGTAAGATTAGGTAAAGTAAAGCTTTAATAAGAAAATATGATATGGTTACCCTATTTCTGGGAAAAATTAGGCTTTGTGTGAGAGTGCTCTGTGGCTGTGAAGTGAGGAAGAGGGCAACAAGCTCTCTGGAGAAGGGTTTGCCCACGGAATTGCATTCTCCACAACTGGTTACCACACTTTTGTTTGCAATAGCCACGTGCAAAAGCATGTCTCCCCCTCAAGCAGCAACCTACAGTTTCAGCATGTCCTCAAAAACAGAAATTGGGACAAAACTTCATTTAATTAATAATTAAACTTTCTTCACATAAATTCATTTTAACAGAAAAACATTAAGAATCTGTTTCACCTCTTCCTAGACCCTTTTTTTTTTCCAAAGGGCACTAAGGACATATTATTTTCGTGTGTCTCAGGAATATTTTTCAGAAAACTCAGCACATTAGGAAGTAGCTGGACACATTTTATATGATTTTTTAAGAGGATTTGCTCTTTGATAGCAATGGAGATATCAATCAAAAGGAGCAGACAGACTTTAACTACAGGCATGAAGGGAAGCACTTAACAGGGTATTTTTCCATTCTGCAGCTCTGTGGTTGCATGAAAGCAAAATGTGATACTTGGTGAGATCAGAAAATCAGAACCTGAATCAATAATACTGCAGTTGTTTCAGGGAGGGTCAGTTTAAAGAAACAGCACTAAATTGAGATTTAATGGAGCTAAAGGAGAAAAACTGCATTGTAGTTATAAAAAGAGGTTATTTTATTGTTATTAAGCATCCTTTACTAATCATTTGGGAGAAACAGATAGATTCTAAGTGTAAATGCTGAAACATTTCTAAATGCTATAAAACAGTTACTTAGGAAAAAATAGATTTCTCTAAAACCTTTATAAACTAGATTTCTTTAAAGATTACTCTAAAGTAAAGTAAATTTGCTTGCTGAACTCTACAAGTAATGAGGAATGCACATAGCCAAAAAAAGGGGTGGGGGGCAGAGGAAGAGCGTAAAAAATTTCTAGAAGTGAAATTCAATTTTACTTTTGCATTAAAAACCTTATTATCCAATTATTTGACCACCTCTATGCAGAAATCAGACTAGTGGGGGGGAAAAGGGTTATATTTTGAACTTCATAAGCAGTCAACCTGAGATATGTCCACCCAGACTCCTCATTCACTCAAGGTACAAATGGCCTTTGACACAAGAAGACACTCCTTGCTGCGGGTGACCCTCTGCCAGAGAAGCTGGTGGAACAGGTTTCACTTTGCTTCCTGTTCTGATCACCATTCACGAGTTTTTAAATGGGAAGCTGGGTTTGATATTAAGGCGATGAGAAGTGGAGCGAGAGTGGTGTCGCCTTTTACCAGCTCTGGTTGTGGGAGACCAACAACCAGCAGCTTCAGGCCAGAGCAAATTCTCAGTGAGTCACTGCTGGAGTGGATTGGTAAGACCAGACAAACCAGCCAGAGAATTGTTACTTGTGGTCAGTGGTTTCTGCTGAAGATTTGCTGGGATCCTGGGACCTTAACCTCTCTTAACTCTGCAGACAGCAGTGTGTGCAGAGGATGGAATTTTCTTCCCCATCCCTCCCAGCTATCTTCCTACCCGTGTGATCTTTCCACATTTTTTTACCTTCTGCTTTACCTAGACAGACTAATCCCTCCTCCCACAGTCTACACATCCATTTGGTTACAGTATTTCCCCACTGGTCCTGTCACCTGCCCCTCCCCTTTCAGTTTTTCTTTTGTTTTTCTCCCCAGGCAATTTCCATTTTTCTCTAACCAGATCTTCTTTTGTCAATCTATCCGGATCCTCATAATAGTGGAAACTAAAGCATTAAAGGTTTGTTTATCACTTGCAGACCTTTAGCATTTAGCATCCCACATTCAAGGTCATCCTTAAAAACTTAATTGTGCTTTTCTCTATATTTTAGGAGAAGGTCTTTGGCATAGGATGCTGAAGAAATGCAAGAGCTGTAAGCTCTTTCTTTACTTTTATTTGCAAGCCACTTCTATTTATCCACAAAGGAAAACATGAGGTGACTAGATTGAAAACTATAGATAATAATAGTTATATATAAGGAAAAATGTTTCTAACAATAATAGGACATCAGAATTAGAGAAATACAGTTTGAATTACAATATTATTTTTTTCCTGAACTTTCTGGTGACAGTTTTGTTTTAAGACCTTATGATAATGATGAGGCACTATCAGGTTTTAAAGTGTGAAGAAAAGGAGTTATGTGAACACAGTGATCAATAATAAATTGCTAAAATGTATTCCAAATGAGCTGAAATATTAAATGACTGGTGGACTGGCATTAGTAGAAATCTGTGTTTAGAAAGTGGTTTTTCAGAAAATGAGGCAAATGTTTAGATACCAAATCTCTAGTGATCTATCAGCATAGGCTTCGATTCAATCATTAGGCTTTCAGCTTTTCCATATACCCTTAATATCTTTGTCCTCTCCAGTCTTCCATTGTCATTTCTCTTGCTCCCCCTCCCATTTTCAGTGAAGCCAAGAAAGAAGCAAAATTTGCTAGTAACTCAGTGTTATTTAAGTTACCTAGGACAGGTAGATACTGTGCAGAAATATGAGGAGGTTTAATCACTCCAGGATAAGCAACAGAGATGCAAATTATGTTTCATGGTAAAAAAATAAAAATAAAATCTAACAATGCACCTTATGGAGAAGTAACTCATTGTTAAGACCTTCAAGGGTGCATGTTTCCAGAAGAGTTGATGGTGTCCTAGTAGGAAGCATATGAGCACAGTGTACAATGCCTGTTTGATTCTTTTAAACAAAGATGAGAGAAAAAATTGGGTTGAGGGTGTGAAAAATTGAAGTGGAAAGACCTTAGCAAATAGAATATGACATACTGCTGAATAGAGTACTAGTCTATAAATTCAATTAATTCTAGGTAACCAAGAGAGTTCTGTCTACTGTAAACTATTTCTGTGGTCCAGTCACTGCTTCACAGTGTGGGGCAGTGGGATGATAGTTCAGGGTAGCATTTTTGGTTGGGTTTTCTTATATATAGGTGGTTTCATGTTTTATATTCGGTAGAAATTTAAGGTAAAACAAACAAATATTTTTATTAAGAGGAACTAGACAACACAGGACTTTCCTAAAATTTTATTTCCCCCACAAAAACGATGTTCCAGAGTCAAACTGTTCCTTACCTGGTACCTTTCTGACCCCATGACTCGTACATTCCTGGGAGTACAGAGCAGATTTAGGAGAGAATGATGCTCTCACACAAAATCCCATTAGTTCGGATTCTCAGGGTACCTGAGAAACAGCTCTGTGCAAATACCCCTGCATGCAGATCTTTCCTCTTAAACAGTTATTTGAACAATTAGGATATAATGTATGTACATATATATACATACGTGTGTGTGTGTGTATATACACTCATTCCTTCACCTTGAGAACACCTTGTCCATCCATGGTCGGTAGTCTGGAGATGTTAGGGTGTCTAACTCACTGGTTTGATTTCCATTCTGATTACTGAGTAACTGCATTTTGGGCTCACAATATTCAGGATCCCTTATCGGATTAAAGCTGCACTTCCCCACAAGAAAAAAAAATAAACAAAAATTCCACATATCCTCAGCCTAAAGTTAATGAATTATACCTCTTCCTTATAAAGTTCAGCTTTCCCTTGCCCAGGTAACAGCTCACAAATAATGTTAATTTAAGCACTCCTCATGCCTACTTCTAAACAGTAATTTTGCACAAGCTTTTTGATTTTTTCATCTATGAACACATCACCTGCAAGTTTTGTTAAAAACACCAAGGTGCATTGACCCTTCTGTTTGTGAAAACTGAGAATGTTATGTAGTAGAGAAAATCAGAAACAATACACCCCCTTCTGTCTCCAGCCCTCTGACATGCTCAGAGATCTCAGTGACATGAAGTATGCATAATTAATCAACGACCACTCTCTGAGTACACTTTCAGCATGTTTGCCAATGGAAGTCTGCAACCTACTACTAAGCAATTTCTCATGGCAAGGTCAGGGATCAAATAACAGGTGGCTTAAACTATCCAGCAGTCAGATTAGAAGACTTGCTCCAAAAGGACAAGTTACCTTTTCTCCCTGCATCTCTAACTGTGTTGACAGAACAGCTTCTTATTTTGTGAAGAAAGGCTAATAAAGGTGGTCTGATGAAAACCTTGTTGAGACAATCGTCTTTAGGGCAAGAGTTTTAGCTGAAAAAATCATCCTATTTTATTCATAGACAATAAGTTGTCTATATATATATACACACACATATATATATATATATATAAAAGATGATTTTGGTGATGTTTTGCTTTCCTTTCAAACATATATATAGTCTGTTTTCTAACAAAACATAGTCTTAGAAAAGGAGAGTTCTGTATCTAAATGATATTCATATTAGTAAGATTATTTATTGAGATTTAAAGTACATTATTCTATTATCATGTCTACAACAGTAGCTGGTAGACAGGACCTTCTAGTGACCTTCTAAGAGTTCCTTCACCAGGAAGGTATGCCTTTCTCTGAGCTCCATATGGTAGAAGGATGTGCCCAATTCACCCCAGCCCATGGAGAGCCCACACTGGTGCAGGGAAAGAATGTGAGTGGAAAGGAGCAGAAGAGAGAAACTGCTGTGTACTGACCACATCCACCTCTACCCTGGGCCTATGACACTCGGGGAGGGTAGAGGAGTATTAAGTGGAGGATTGATGCTGAGCCTTAGAGAAGGATGAAGAAGACAGTTTTCATGTTTGTCTTTGTTTCTCACTACCCAAATCCATCTTTGTTATATCTCGCCACTGAGTGGCTGAGCCTGTGGACAGCTGAAATAGCACTCAGTAAAGGAAAATAAAGAAGGCCATCAGCTCCTTGTGGGGATTGTGTCCAGGGTATGCTCAGCTGGGAAGGAGACAGCATTGGAAAGGCAGTCTTGTGATAACGGAGTATGTGCTGGAGACAGACTATGCAATCCTAAGCCAAACATTTTAACAATTTCTATAAGGTCCGTATTTTCTTCACTTGGCTCAAATATACAGTCAGGCACCGGCCTGGAGCAATGAAACTCTTATGTACAAATTGGGAATCAATGGGAACAGTGCCTACTGAGGAAGTATAAGGAAACAGAAAATATACAGCAACAGTATTCCCTTTCTGCAGTTAAGGGTTTTCCTGAATCAGAGGATAAGCATCTGTCCTCCACAACTTTAACAGTTGTATCCAACTGCACATTTGCCTCCTTGTCTTCCTGCGGTGACAAATTTTAGGAATGTGGGGAAGGAAAGGAAAGGAAAGGAAAGGAAAGGAAAGGAAAGGAAAGGAAAGGAAAGGAAAGGAAAGGAAAGGAAAGGAAAGGAAAGGAAAGGAAAGGAAAGGAAAGGAGAAAGGATTAATGGGAATGGAG